>VDFB02000017.1:94062661-94209847 GCA_007258455.2 Sequoia sempervirens | reverse complement strand
GAGTTTTCGTGACTTGACAAGCAGTATGACAAAAAATGAAACAATGAACTATTTGTCTTCAAGATCCTTTCAATGTCCTTCAAACTTGAGATATACACATTCACAAAGAGAAGAGATGGGCTATTTTAGGGGCTTGCCTCAGTTAAAGCCCGTGTAAGTGTTTCCACTTCCATAATGGAAATTTCAATGATAAATAGATAGTGTATAGGAAGGAATGATGAAATAAAATAGTGCTATAACTAACCACCCTTTAATGGCTTCCTTGAAGGACTAAAGTCATGCACATCACTTCAAGGTCTTGATCTTTCTTTCTTGATTTTCTTGAATTCTTGAATGCTTTGGAGATATACAAAAGTGTTAGCCTTCACAAAACAATGATAACATGAACACACATAAACTCACATAGAATTGAACATTATGTTAGGATCTTGAATTTATGCAATGAAGCTCTAAAATGTTGCTCTTTGCTTGCTCAATAGTGCTCTTGATCGTAATTTTTCTAATAAGCTCATGCTTTTTTGCTAGATAGATTTAAAATGGTGCAATAACTAGGTATTTATAGGTATTTATTCAATTTATCAAAATTTAAATCCCAATAGTCCACTTTGGACAATTGAATCATAAATATTAAATTGTTGACACCAAAATATTTGAATTTGGAGCCAAAATAGGGGGAAACTCACACCTAGGGCGTGAGTTTCCTTGCCCTATTTTTTAGGATTTTAGGCATCGAGGGAAAGGTCTTAGATAGATGCAATTGATTCTCAATTTTAATTCCTCAAAAATTATCAAAAATAGGCCATAGAAAGAATAATTTAGGAAATTAAATACTCAATTAGGTCCAATGATTTAAGGGGGGACCAAACATAAGGTGAAATTATCACGGGTGACAATTTACGATGGTATAGTGATTTTGAGACCTAACAAATTCCAAATAGTCATTTTTTTCATCCCTTAATAGCTCAATCTTATTTTTTTATTTTTTAAACATCATATATTTTTATAGATCGAGTGGTCAAGACCCCCCTTTCCAATTCATTATTCCCTAGGTGCCTAACCCCCTCTCATAAGGCTAGGGTGTAGGATCTTCTACTATAGATCATGAAATCATATCACTCCTTGATTATAACCCTTCTTTATTTGATTATATTCTTCTACAAATGTTATATCTTATTTTTAGACCCCTCAATTATCCCTTTACCAAGTCCCAACAACAAAACCAAGATGTTGGAAATTATGGGTACAAATCAAAGATCTATGCTTAGGTACTTAGGAAGTTGTATTTATACCCTAATAGTAGAGATAATAAGAAAGATCAATGTTTATTTTGGTTAATCACAAAAGGTTACAATAAGAAGGAACATGTGCAAAAATTAAAAACAACTACTCACTATTTATAACATTTATCATAACATAGTATAGGATGGTCCTAATGATTTGTATTAACTTATATTCATATATAACGTGAGATTGAATTCATATATGTAGTTCCTTCTTATATCCACAACCCAATACAAATCTATATTCTAAGTTTTATATATTATGTATTTTAGTTTCATTTTTTATATATTATCTATTTCCATCAATAGCTTCTTCTTTTCCATTTACATGTATATATCCTCTCATATATCCTTCATTCATCTTCTTTTCTCTCTTTACAAAGTATTTATTTATATCCAAGTATAAGTAAAGGGAACATCTCCTAATGTTTCTTATTTTTGGCTTTTCAGTGAGTGGATGTTACTCTAATGTCAACTCTATTCTACTAATAAGTTCAAAGGATAACATTGGGAGTTTCATGAAATTCCTTATTTAATGAGGGTTGTAGCACAAAATATCATGAATATAATGAGGGTTAGCTAGAAAGATAAGTGTTATAATGTCCATGTGCAACATTACTCAAGTGATGATTGAGGTCATGAGAATCATGATGATGATCAAGTGATAATTGATTTATGCATGAATATTGCACATATTCAATTGATACTTGACCCAATACAATGTTTTTCCATTAGATGGTTGACACTTAGTTATTGTATTTTTTCCTAGATTGATCAATTAAATCTCGAAAATACCTAAATCTCATTTAGTTAGGACACTTAATAAATGTTTAATTATGGAGGCAATGTGTTATTTAATTGAACCTATGAACTTAAGGACATGTCAATCTTTATATGTCATTGTTTATTCTAGAAAAATCCATGGATAATGATGAGCCATCCATGATAACCTATAAAAATTATTCAATTTATATTTGAATGCTTATGTATATCACTATGCTTTTTAAAAAAGGAACTTGATTGTGAGACTTGTTATGTGTTTTGATCATAAGATTTATCCCTTAAAAAATTTGGGTATAATTTTGTGGAACAAATTAAAAAGATATGTGGCCAAGTGCTTAGGGTGTCAAACCATAAATTTAGAGTAAAAATATTCATTATAACTACCTAAGGATATAATTCAATATGATTCTACCTAAGTGGAAGTAGATAGGTTGACCAAGGTCATGCAATTCATCCCCAATAACACTAAGGATGATGCATAGACCACATCAAGGAGTTTGATGTAAAATTATTTGTGTGCATAGTATTCTTCAGGTGGTTATATCCAACATGGATAATATTTTCACTTCTAGATTCTCAAGAACTCTCATCGCAAAATTTGGTTCCAAGTTGAACTTTAGTTCTTCTTATGATCTTGAGATATATGGATAGAGAGATTTAATAAAGTGATGGAAGATATGCTAAGGATATATTATATGGACTAGTTAAAGAGGTGACAAGAATTTCTACCTTTAGTTGAGTTCACATATAATAATTACTATCACACATCAATAAAGATGCCTCCATTTGAATCTTGAGATGATAGAAAGTGTAATTTTTTTTACATAATTGGATGGTTTATAAATTTGTGTGGTATTTGAATCCTACATGCTTCAATAGTATGATGGAAATATTCAAATTATCAAAGAGATATCAAAGGAAGCCATAAATCAATAAAATAGATAGGTAGATCTTGAGTGAGTTGATAAAGAAAATGAGGTGAGAGACAAGGTGTTTCTAAGTGATAGGCCATAAAAAATTCAATAAAACTTGGGAAGAATTCCAATTGGCTCCTCAATTCATAGATAATTTTGATATCTTAGAGAAGATCAGTCTTATGGCTTATTGCCTTGCTCTACCACCTACACTTTCTAGGATTCATGATGTTTTCTAATTTTTTATTGAAGAAACATATGTATGATCCTTCACACGTGATTTATTGGTAGATTATACAAGTGGATACTTAAGGGGAGTTATACATGGATCCCATTAGGATCTTGGATTGTAGGAAAATTAGACATTAAAATAGGCTAGTCATGCAAGTGAAGGTTTTAAGGGAGGAGCTTGGTGAGAGAGATTCTTATAGGAAATATGAGGACATCTTCAACAAGGAATATTCTTCTATTTTTACTTGATTATTCATTATGATATTATTTTCAAAAGCTTTGACGTGATACTCTATTTTTTATTTGTGAACATGTAAAAATGCCTAATGTGTATCACACATCTTGAAACTACATTTTTCCATCATTGGAATCATTTTTATTAACATTATTGAATTTAGCATCATTTCATATCATTTGCATCATTAATCCCCTTTTCACATCATTTCCATCATATAACCCTATTTTCCTCTGTTAATTAAATAATCTTGAATTGTTTAATTAATTCATCATTTCATCACTATTTTTTCCCTTTATCACTCTGGTTGAATAATTTTAATTATTTAATTAGGATCATCTAATATTTCTTCTAATCACATATAATTAAATAATTCTAATTATTTAATTATCCCATTTCTAATCTTTTTCCTCTAATGGAATATTCTTTTTTAAAGAATGGCATATTCCTATCCTCCATAGTTAAATAATTTCAATCCTAATTTCCCTCAAAATATCTTGACTTAACTTGTCTCAACCATTTCTAGCCCTTGATCTTCAAATATAATCTCCACCCTTGATCTAAAATATCCTAACCATTTCCTAAAATGGTGGGGATATTTTGAGTTCTAACTAATCACATTCATTGATCTTCATTGATTCACTCTCATTTGTGGGTGTTGAGGATCAATCTCAACCCTTATTTGTGGGCATTTAATCTCAATCTTGGCCCTTGATCTAATTTCCTAAAATCTATAAAATCACCTTCCATTCTTCACATTCATCACCTAGAATTTTCATAGCTAAGTCATATCAACTTGATTCTTGAGTTGAGAGAATTTATCTTGAGCATCTAGGTAATCTTTGCATCACATCCAATCAATCTTTTTCTAGAAATCATGGAGGCTTCAAGTGTTTGAACAATTCAACACCATACAACACCAAGCTCTCCAAAAATAGGATGGTGAGATTGTTCTTGTTTTGATTTCAATTATGTTTGATTATGCTAACATTAGGGTTTGATATCATGGCTTGATTTACAATCCAATCTCATTGGTAAGTGCATTTGATCTCATGTTTTTGGGTTCTTTGAATGAATTCTTGATTATTTATCCCCTTCCACTTATACCTCTTACATAAAATGGCACACCTGATGGGATTCACATCCCCAATTTAACATTTTTATCAAGTTTTTGGTAAGTTTTAGGTTTCTAGAGTGCGACTATCTGTAACAGGGTTTGCTATTGTGTACTGGATCGATTTTGTTTAGACATCTAAAAATATCTAATTTTTCTCAGATCCACTTTTATTAAGTTTACTATGATTATTTTTTGATGTTTTGACCTTCTGACAGAGTGTTTTTAGTGTTGTAGAAACAAGTCCACGTCTACATCAAAGAACAATCGCTGTTGTAGAAACAAAACCATGTCTACCTCAGGAGGGTATCACTATTGCATGAAACACGATTGCTATTGCAAACCAGGCTGCTATTTCTTCTCTCCTTTTTAATTTCTTTTTTTGTCAATTAGCTTACATGTGCGCTTTTTTTAGAAGGCCACTCTTGCAGAAATTAGACCATGACTACTCCAAAACTAGGTCACTGTTGCAAAATTAGAACACAGATGTATCAAATTAAGGTTTCCCTTGTCAAGTAACATAGCCACTTTTGTTCTTTCCTTCTTTTTGATTTGAATTTCTTAATCTTGGATTTCAAAATTTTAAAACCCTAACCCTAACCTTTGTTGTTTGCTATTATTTTGAGCTTTTTCTAACCTAATTGTGCAACCTTTTGTGGGGTGAAGAAAATTTTATAAAATAATAATCCAACTTGTTTGTAGGGTTTTGAACAATCAAAGGTTATTTATCAAAATACTAACACTTTTTCTTGTAGCCACTTGTCAAGGAATCAATTTATTCAAGCATTGTGTTTTCATTTTTTTAGAATAGCAAACATTTACTTTGGTGCATAAAACAAATTTGTTTGTCATGCTTGGTAAGTTGTATGTGTATCCTCTACCCTTGCATCATTTGATGATCCTAGGTGATGAGAAACATATTGGACTTCACATTTTGAGTCAACGAAGGCGTCTTGTATACATATCCTCTCCCCTTGCATTATTCGATGATCTTGGGTGACAAGAAATATCAAGACACTTAGCCTTCATTTTTTTGAGTAAGAGGTCTACCCTTGAGACACATATTAATAGAAAACTCAGGGGGACAACCTCAAAGCACATGTTCAGGTGAGCTATAGAAAGGGTGTGAAAGTGAAGGAAAATAGTGTTTTATCTTGTGAAGTATATTGTGTGTGTCAATTATAATTTGGGTGTAGAGAACACATGAGGGTTGATTAGAGGATTTAGTGTCTCACATCTAAATCTATACCACTGGTGTTCACCGAGTCATTACAAATAATTGTATCTAAAATCCTAAGACCAAGTTGTTCATTGCATCGATTCATAATAGTGCATCGGGATATCATCATCCTGAGAAGTTACTTACCATGTCTGATTCATTGTTGAGGTGTAAGGTTTCTTGCTAGAGTTCATTCCCTTTCAAGGCTAGGGGTGTTGAGGTGGTACATGACCTTGGCATACCCTATTCATCCACTCCTTCCATACGGATTAACATTTGGGTGGTAAGCCTACTATGACTAGATGTTCCTTTAATACTAGTCAGGTTGTACTTGTCTGACGTGTATTATTTAAGCTAAACTTAGAGAACCTTTTGGAAGAAGGTTTACACAAAGAATCTTATCCCTTTTGAGTTAGTTACATTCCTACTTTGTCTACTATGTGTATCACTCTCTCTTGAAAAAAAATCATCTTAAACATCATACCTAAAACTTTCAACTTGCAAACTATCTAAAATTGTCATCGGACTTGAATAAAAAAGCAAAGGCACACTTGTCAAAAAACAGAGTTATTTTTGTGCATCTTACCGCGTCTATCTTAGAATCCTGTCGCTATTACTCAACATTTGATCCACTTTCCTAAACATCTTGGCGCTATTGTTAATTTCTCCTATCTTCCAGTCACTGTATATAAATAGAGTTGCTTTTGTTAATATTGCCACAATTGCCTCTATACAAGCTCGCTGTTGTTTGATAATCCTACCATGGATGCCTGCACAACCACTACTTTTACCTTTTTGTGTCATGTTTTTATTCTAAAGAATTTTCTTAGACTTGTTAAACTTTTTCTCAAACCTTTTCATAAATTCTATTCAACTGTCAAAACGTCTATCACACTCTACTTGCACTTTTACAAGGTTGATTTATACTTTCAAACATTGTCATCCTATCTTTTGAATTTGGTTTATTTAGGGTTTTTCATCATAGAGATCTTGGAAAAAAGCATCAATTAGATTTGCATCAAAATTTCTTACCAACCTTAGACATCATTAGTCTTATAGAAAATCCTTTGCATCATCATCATAGATCAAACATCCAACTAGCCTTTGGACACACATCAAACACAAACCATCAAACCTCATCATCTTGATAGTGCCTCAATCCAATCAACTTATCATATTGTGGTCTTGTCAAATTTAGTGGCCATTATCTTCTCCCTAAGTTTCTAGACTACTATCATCCTTCTTTACTTGCACTCACAGGTCTAGTTCAAGTAGATAAATCAACTTATCCTTTATCAAAACTTTTGAGACCTAGAAAAACATCACCAAAATCTTGTTTATCCTTGTGTCCATAGACTAACATAATCCTTAAATCTTTCAAAAAATCCACTCATACCTTCATCATAGGGTTGAGTACCAAAAAATTAGCATTAGTTTTCAAATATCTTTCAAAATCCACTCATACCTTCATCATAGGGTTGAGTACCAAAATATTGTCATTCTTAAACATCCAAAAATCCAAAATCAAACTATCCAAGATCAAAATTAATCAAAATCAATCAAACAACATAATTTGTCTAAAAGGTTTACCAAAATCCCCTTTGTACGTCATTTTGCAAACCAAAACATCACCACACTTTCATAACTTGCAATCTTTCAATCTCCACAGTCTAGTGTGCACGTTTATGACAAGTATTAGGTCTCAACATAGAAAGAATATTGTAGCTAACACAAATATCTCTGGTGGACCTACCACCACCAATGTTGCGACCCCAATTCCTACACCATGGGGTTATGATCCTAGTGAACCTACCATTTACTCAACCCATCAAACAACTACCAACATTCCCTCACAACCACCAACATTCAATGCTCAACCACCACTTGATCTCAATCCATCACAACATGACACCAACGTTCATCTTTAACATCAACAAAGAATTACTCGACAACAAAACCAACCCCCTAATCCTCAATATTTAATCATAGAAGACGATGATAGTGATGTGAAAATTACTACATGGGACATTTTAGAATACACCCAAGATCCTAGGGTGCAAAGGATAATGGACAAAGTACTTGGATCAAATCCTAACATATGCTTCCTAAAAATTGCACAACATGGTGCCAAGCTACTCATGGACTTTAATGTGGAAGCTCTTAAAGACCCAAATCTCATTCACATGGGTGATGATACAATTTTGAGACAAATCCTAAAACTAGTTGTAGATCCAAAGATATGATCTATCTTTTCCAAGTCAAAAGCACCAATCAATGGACAACCTTATGGACAACATGTTGATAATCCACTATATAGACATCCATCTCAAGTAGAACAAGCAATGGTTGCTCAAAATAGTCAAGTGAATCCAAATGCTATGGAAACTCAAACCATGCCTCAACAATCAACCAATCCATTCTTTACACTACTTGTAACACACAATGTGTCAACAAATACATGGAGACCTAACAAATCAAGAAACCTATACAAGACATCCTTACAACAAGGACAAAATGTTAACATGCAAAACATGGGTAACCTTCCACCTAGACCACCACATCACACACAAAATCAACAAACCAACATTTAACCGCAACTTCATGCCAACATCCCCCCACAATCATGGTACATGGCATCACCCATTTATACCGTACCTAATCAAAATAATCTTGAAGCACAACAAAACAATTCATCCTTTCATACACAATGACAACCTATCTAGCAACAAACACAAACTAGCATCCCTTAAGATAAAAGCATGTATCAAACAAATATTCAAGATCAAACACAAACACAATACATGCAAAAAAAATCACAATAATATGACCCTTCATACAATGTACAATATCAACAAGGATTACAACAACAAAATCTAGATCCTAATGTCATGCAAAATCAATATGGATCATCATACATTCAAAATCCACAACAAGAAACAAACACCCATCCTCAACATTAAACTTACATTCCACAACAACAAACACCCATCCTCAACATAAAACTTTCATTCCATAAAAAACTAACATGAATTCACAATATCAAGTGCCTAATCCACCACAACAAAACCTCAATGCACAAAAAACCCTTGATCCATAAAACCAAACATTCATACATCAAGAAACACAAAAAAATCCCAATTCACAACATCAAAGCATCAATCCAAAATATACACACAACGTTCCACAAGGACCCAATCCTCAAGTATACACACAAAACATTCAAAAAGGTCCTACACCCACACAAAACTCTTCATATGATTCAACATTCATTATGGGACAACAAGGCTATAACATGATTAATCCTTAGACAAACATACCTAGTAACAATATAACATTGAAAATTCAAAGCCTTAGTCAAAGTATATTAGATATACAACTTGGGAAACCCAAGAAGACCTATGTATTGCAAGACATATGTCCATATTTTTTTGATTGCAGTATATCAATGATCCCATTTCTGAAAAACTTTGAAATTCCAAAATTCAATAAATAAAAAGGAAGAGGGGACCCAATTGAACATGTGTGAGAATTTTTTGTAGCTTGCATGGAGGTTGCTAACAATGACTCATGTCTATTGATACTTTTCCCAAGAATTCTAGGAGCTGCAACTATTGAATGGTTCTCTCATCTACCACTTAGAATTAGAACTTTTGATGAGCTATTTGAAAAATTTATCATCCTCTTTTAATATAACATTGAACAAGATGTTATGGTTCCTAATTTGTATAAGATAAAACAAAACCAAGGGGAGTCATTTGCTTCTTACTTGCAATGATGGAGACATAAAGCAAGTAAATGGAAATGGCCCATTCCTAAGAAACAACTTGTTGAAATCTTTATTTCAAATCTTTAAATTGAGATAATCTATCAATTGAATATGATATGCCGCAACACTTTTAAAGATATTATTGAGAAATTTTTAGTTATTGAAAGAGCTCTCATCGTGAAAGGCATCATCAAACTTTACAACAACAAAGATCAAGCATTAGGTTCAAATGATAAACCTTGCATTTGGGAAAAGAACAAAAATGTCACAAATGATGGAGTGGTTGATGCTAAGTTTGTTCAAACCATACAACCACCTCCTAACAATCCCCAAACCAACATGCAAAATAATCAACTTACTTATCCTCACAACAATCAACAAACGAATCAAACTCAAAACCCTCAAAGAGGACAACCAAACAAGATGAAAGTACACACCCTTGGGGGAACATCTTGAGGTGGTTATGTGAAATATAATTCAAACAAATCTCATCAAACTTCCTGATTAAACGAATTACGAAGAGTTGCAATTTAAACCCCATGGTACAATGAAAACAATCAATGTGAATTCCACTAAATCAAGGGTCATAATACAAAAATTGCAGGAAACTAAAGAATCTTATCCAATTGAATCCTCCATCCTTGAGTGCCTCAGGGAGGTTTTCACCCTCAAATATGTCCTTTATTTTGTCTTTTTCGCTATTCGATAGCGCAATATTTTTGTTTTCACTAGGGGATCTAATTTTGATGTTTAGATTTTTGTTTTCCTTTTTGTGACTAGAGGATACAATCTCCCTTCCAAAATATGCTTCTTATCCAAGTTCAATAAAAAATCCAACCTTGTGGTCTCCAAGTGGTATACCATTTTGAAGTCCCATAAACTCAGTGATGACTTCATTATTTTGGAATGTGTCCACAACAGGTGGTTCATGTTGTTGATCCCAATCAATTAGTTGTGGGTGAACAAGTTTAGGTTCATGTGTTTGGGATGTAGGATTAAAGGAAAGGGTAGTAACGGTGTTTATGAAAATATATCCAAATAGGTCTGTGATGTATAGATCGTCGTCAATAACGATCATAGTAATTTGATGTCTCAACCACGATAAAAGAACATTCCTCAAAGAGTCATTTTCAATATTAGGAGTAACAGTGTCTAACAAACCATAACATAGTCCTTAATTTTTCTTGTGTTTTTTAATGATGATGGGCTCTCTCATACCTTGTTTATTCAAATCAGGCCACCTTTTCCAGTGAATCCCATACCTTTAGCTAGCTAATAACCTTTGCTATCTAGATGTTAAGGGATTGGTGGTAATTTTTTTCCTTCCTCTTCCTCCTCTTTGTAGAGCCATGTAGAGAGATCTTCAAACACCACTTCATCTTTCATGTCTCCCCATTTAGTGAATATTGTAGGTTTGAATTTAACAGTGACAGGTTAAGCTTTGTTGATTTCCTTCGGTCTTCCATAAATTCTTGGTGATGGAGGAAGCTTTCCAATGCAAAAGGATTGATTAAAGTGGTAATCGTTGCAACCATTGTCAAGTACCGGGATCTTGAGGTCAAATTGAGGTGCATTAGATGATGAAGATGGAGTGGAGGATGATGAAGGTTGTGAATATGATGCGAGGGATGCTGAGTCAATGTAGGAGAATGAATGGAAAGAGATATTATTACTAGGAATTTGAAAGATTTTCTTATAGTTTTCTTCCAAGATCTTACAGTAATGAAAAGGTTTTGGATCGATATATATTATAACTTCCTTTTCATTATAAGGAAATTTTAGGCATTGATGGAATATAGAAGGGATAGATTGCATTGTGTGGATCCAAGGATGTCCCAAGAGAAGGTTGTAGGTTAGTTCAAGATCTAGTACTTGAAAGGTTGTTCCTGCTATAGTCAGTCCCACCTGAATAGGAAGTCTAGAGGTACCTTCAGAATTTCTCTCGTTATCATCATAAGCTCTTATAGTGATACTTTTGTTTTTCTCAATAACGTCATCAAAATATCCAAGCTATTTTACCAATTTCAAGGTACAAATGTTTAAGCCTGCACCATCATCTATTAGGACTCTTTAGATTTTATGTTTGTGGATACAAACTTCAAGATATAAATCTTGGTTGTGAAATGATTTCAAGGGAAGGTCACTTTTAGAAAAAACCAAGTGATGTATAGAGGAAATGTACCCCACCATAGCTTGAAACTAATTTGTGTTGATATCATTAGGTATGGAAGATTTAAGATCTTTTTCTAAAATCTATTTATGTGTGGGGGATAGCTTAAAAAGCTCAAGGATAGAGATTTAGGTTGGAGTTTTCTTTAGTTGATCAACAAGATTATAGTCATTTGAAGGTTTGATGGAAATTTTTGATTGAAGCAAGGCTCCTTGGAGAGTAATCTTCCCTCTTCGTGTAGTAACATTACACTCAAGATTCTTACCAACTATTGCTATAACATGGATATTTCTATCAGTTCCATAGATGGTTCCTACAACATTCTCATGGGTGTAAGAAAATTTTCAATTTTCCTATCCTTTACCTTTGTCATTCCCCTTAGAATGGTCGAGGATTGGATCCTTATAAATACCCATGTCACTATTTGTGGAGGTTCCAAGAAGATGCTCAATATCAACCTCTCCTTTGTCAATTAAGTCTCTCCTCATTACACAGTGTCGAGAAAGGTCAACAATTTTGGTTGAAGATACTAAACCCATAAATGTGGGAACAACATATGCACCAAAAATAACCTATCATTTAGCCTCTCTAGATCTTGAAGAAAGAACAAACTTCACTGTCTTCATAAAAGAATGAAAGATCAATTTTGCCTAGACCTATGTAGATATGTTTGGTTTGGATCCAACTTTAGTAGTTTATCATCTCACAAATTTTCCTAGAACTAAACCAATGAAACAAAAGCTTCACAAGATGCACCCTTAGATAAAGTTCCTAGTCAAAGTGGAACTACCAAAATTTCTTGATGTCAGATTCATTGGATCTATTGATTATCCTGAGTGGGTGTCAAACCTGGTACCAATTTCAAAACCCACTAGGGGCATACGGATCTACATTGTTTTTAGAGAACTCAACAAAGCATGCTCGAAGGATGATTTTCCCCTCCTGAACATTGACATGATAATGGATTTAACAACCAATCATGAAATGATTTCTCTTATTGATGACTTCTCTTGATATAAACAAATCAAGATAGCACTTGAGGACCAATATAAAACAACATTTACTTGTCCTTGGGGAAATTTTTGTTGGAATGGCATGCCATTTGGCCTAAAGAATGTAGGATCCACCTACCAAAGGGAAATGACTACTATATTTCATGATATGCTTCACATAACCATGGAAGACTATGTAGATGATCTTTTGGAAAAATCTACCACAAGGCAAGGACATATGGATAATCTAGCTAAAATATTTGATAGATTAGAAGAATACAATCTATATCTAGATCCAAAGAAGTATGTCTTTGGCGTAACATTAGGAAATATATTGCGTTGTATTGTATCTCAAAGAGGCATTGAGGTAGATCCCACAAAATTTAAAGTTATCATGGAAATGCCTCCTTCAAATATATTGAAATAGTTGTGTAGCTTACAAGGAAAACTATATTCAATCCAAAGATTCATAGCCCAATTAGCAGATAAATGTCATCCTTTTACATACTTGATCCATAAGGATATAACCTTCAAATGGGATGGAAGATGTGAACAAGCTTTTCAATAGGTTAAAGACTATTTGGTAACTCCTCCTGTTTTGATTCCTCCTATACAGGACAAATCTATGATCTTGCACGTATCAGTGGCATTAGTGGCCTTAAGAGATTTGCTAGCATAACTTGATGGGAATAACAAAAAAAGAGTGGTGTATTACATTAGTCATACCCTGGTTGGTTATGAGCTAGACTATACACCTATTGAACAAGCTTGTTTAGCAGTTGGCTTCATATTCAAAAGCTTAGAGATTACATGTTGAACCAACAAATCAAGCTAATATCCAAAGTTGATCCCTTGAAATATCTCTTGGCTAAAGCAACTCTCACTAAAATAATGGCGAAGTGGTTCATGATACTTAATGAATTCAACATAGAATATGTGGACAGAAAAGCAATCAAAGGAAAAGTAATAGCAAACCAATTAGCCAAAGCACCTGTAGAAGATTATCAACCATTGATACCAGAATTTCTTGATGAGGGCATCCTTATGACAACTCAAGAAAATCGTTGGACACTATACTTTGATGGACCTCATACTCAACATGGATCAAGGGCCAATATCCTCTTTCTCACACCTCAAGGAGATAGTATACCTAAAGCATACAAATTTTCCTTTCTTTGCATAAATAATATAGACAATATGAAGCACTAATCACTGGGTTAAAAATGGTCATGGAATGGAAAATCAAAGAGCTATAGGTTTATGGTGATTCATAGTTGGCCATTAGACAAGTGAAAGATGAATACCAAACTAAGGACGATAAGCTAATGCCTTATAAGAGAATGGTGGATAGTTTTAAGTAGTACTTTTTGTACATCCTCTTTGAATAGGTCTCGAGAGTCAACAACAGAGCTACCAATTCCATGCCAACCATTGGTTCACTTCTTGATATACCATAGAACATTCCTAGGTATGAATTCCTTATGGAAAAATTGCTTATACCAGCGTTCAATATCCTGAAACTCAAATTTATGTGTGATGTTGTTGATCCTAATTATCCTTGGTACAAAGAAAACTATGCCTATATCCAACATGAAACCATACCACCTCACCTTACAAGCAATCAAAAGAAAAAATTTATCCATTGAACCGCACACTTTACTATCCTTGGAGATGCTTTATATCGACAAAGCCTTGATGGAACATTACTCCAATGTCTCGACATGGAAGAAGCTCAAACTGCCTTACAAGAGGTACACAAAGGTGTTTTTGGGTCTCATTCTAGCAAGCCTAATCTAGTCAAGAAGTTGCTAAGAACTGGATACTATTGGTTGTTGATGGAACAAGAAGATATACACTATTCAAAGAAGTGCATTCAATATCAGCAACATGGTGATCTTGTTCATGCACCAGCACAAGAGCTATGCCCAATCACTACACCTTATCCCTTCTCACAATGGGGAATTGACCTTATAGGCAAGATATCCCCTATTTCATCTAACAGACATAAGTTTATTATGACTACCACAAAGTATTTCACAAAGTGGATAGAAGCTATAGCACCGACAAACAAATAGCAGTGTTTATCCTTAACTATTTGATTTGTCATTATGGCATCCCTCAAACTATCATTACTAATAATGGAACTCTATTTAAAAACCAAGATGTTTGTGATCTTTGCACTAGATTCTCCATCCAACATCACTTCTCTACCTAGTACTACCCCCAAGGAAATGGTTTAGGCGGAAGCGTCTAACAAAATGATTCTCAAAATCCTTAAGAAGACTGTTAATGACATCGGACATGACTGGGACCATTAGTTGAACCATGCCTTGAGAGCTTATAGAACCAGTATCCATACACCCGTAGGTGTGATACCCTTTTCCCTTGTATATGGATCCGAAGCTATCTTTCCTATAGAGGTCGAGATTCCATCCCTAAGAGCATACTTGAAAGATCTTATTAGCAATGAAGAATATCAAGCATCTAGACTACATGAACTTGAATTGCTAGACAAAAGACATTTGAGTGCTCTAAACCGTCTCCAATCTTATCAGAACCGTGTCAAACAAAGTTATAACAAGAGAATTAAGAACAAGAACTTTTAGGTTGGTGGATTAGTCTTGAGAGAAAATCAGAAGATTTAGCTTAACTAGGATGGGAAAGGTAAATTTGAGTTGAATTGGTTAGGTCCCTTTGTCATCATAGTATGTTATGAATCTAGTGCTTATTAGTTGGCTACTCCAAAAGGGGAACTCATAGAAAAACCTCTCAATAGTAGTCATCTCAAAAAAAATTGTACCTAACACAAGAATATCCTAAGCAAAAAAAGGAAAAAAAGCAAAAAAAAAAACATAAAAATATAAGAAAACTTTAAAGAGAAATAAATTGTCCTTTACGTGAAAACCACCTCGTGTTGCTTCTAGGACAAGTACCATAGTGAAAACTTGGAAAAAAAAGCGCTACATGTGAACAAGTCTTGCATCATCATCTATCTAAACTTTGTGTCTTTTTATCACATCCATTCTGTTATATCGTATTATTGCATCCATTTCATTCCATCCATCGCATAATAAATGTGCACCCAACCATAGCTTCATAACTGGTTAAGTTTTGAACCTTGTTGCACTATCTTCCATCCTTACTATCTTTATACACCATCTGCCATATCCATTTATCCATAATAAATGAAATTTCATTTCAAATTGGGGGAAACCTCCTAAACTTGGTAGACAAATTGGATCCTTGTTCATCCCATCATTTGTATAAACGTCAAAATCCAAAAACATTCAAAAAACCATCAAAATCTAAAAACATCCAAAAAACCATCAAAATCCATTTTTTTGTAAAAACATCAAAATCCCCAAAATATTGTTGGTCGTCTTCATAAGAGCCGCTTTGATTCCAATAAAGTGAGCTACGGTGTCTTTGCATGTATAACGTAGGAAAGGGCATCAATCGATGAGCCCCTAAGGCATTAGGTCAATCCCCCTAGGTCCCACTCCTAGTCTAAATCTCTCAAAAACACCATAAAAATTCAAATATCTTGAAATTATAAAAAAAAAAATCCTCAAATAATCTCAAAAGCACAATTTTTTTTAAAAAAGCCTCAAAAATCCTATTTCCATTATCACCTATCTGCAATAAACTATCCATCCATAGTAAACAAATCATCACTCTCACCCTTTGACAAAGCAATCAACAAGAAAATCAAACATCAAAATCTTGAAAACATTAAAGTGAAAATCATAAAGACTTTATCACTAGCAAACAAAAATAATGCCTTAGAAGTGTTAACTAGCTACCTATCGAAATCATTGTCAACATCTTAAAAATGTGTCTTAACAGATAAATCATTTCTACAATAGACATCATTGATGGATAGTACCCTAAAACATCAAAACATTTATGGCAAGTGATACTGCAACATTGTTTATCTATTTTGGTCTTTTCTTTTGATTAATCTTATTGTCTCATTCCTAGGATATCTCAAGGATGTCCATAAGGATTTAGAGAGCAAGGAATGGGGCATTGATCATCAATTTTGTATGCCATTCTTGTTGGATATCTTTTCAATACAACCATGGTGGATACTTTCCTTGTGTGTGTGGAAGTCATTTCAGGTAACTAAAGTGGCCTTGCATGTTATGTTTTTATACCTCTCTATGCATTGGTCCAAAATGCTCTGAATTTCTAACCCATACACTCTAACAAGGTTTTTGTATGTCTGGTATAAGTAAGAATACTCCTTATTTGTGAAGTCAAATTCTATGCAATAGATACAAAGCCGCCTTGGTCATTAATACCCTGGTGCATCATGTCTATTTGCTACATTAATAAGGATTGCTATGATGAAAATTACATAGTATTTTCCATAAAGAAAAAGCATACTCATCACATTTTACACATCATCAATCATTATCATTCATTCATCCACATCTACAACCAATAATCTACAGATTTTCAACAAATTAGATTAAAATCATCCAATTTCTTCTATCCTCTAAACCTACTAACATTTCTTCTTACTAACATCTCCATCCTACATCACAACATCATTAGTACCACCCGCATCTTGCATCCACAAACTCATTAACATATCATATCAATCATACCATAAAGCATCATACATATATCATCCAGATTATGCATGTCATGTCAAAGCATCCAAAAATATAAAAAATGAGCATATCATAACATCATCATTGCATAGCATAACATACATCTATCATTATCATAAACATAATGCATATCATAGAACATCTCATAATGCATCACATGGTGTGCATAAAAAATGGTAACCTCTCATATATCATCAAAAATAGAAATGTCAGTACATCATCATCATCAATAAATAATATGTGATACATATCATCTGAATAAAAAATATACATATATATGAGGCTCGATGGCTGATGAATGTATATACAAAATCATGTCTAAATCAACTCCTTTGATCCTCATCAGGAGGTGGTCCCCAATGAGCATCGTGAGTTGGAGATCTCTGATCATGTTGATCATGCCCTAGAGACCTATGTGGTTGTAAGAGAGGGTCGAAAGGCTGTACTAGAGGTCTACTAATAGACCCTTCATCTGATTTGCTCAGCTTTGTTGTTGTGGTACTGTTCCTAGCCTCAAACCTAGTTTGTCTTTGTGCTCTAGGAACTGAAGCATCGTAGAGAGTCCTGTAATAGGTCCTCTCCTCTATCAGTTGATCCCTCTCCAATTGATACTATGCTCGAGGGATGGAGGAGGCCTGTGATATCTCCAACTGAACTCTTTGGCCCCTCTTAGTGTCTTACTCTTGGATAGTAGTATCTCGCTCAATTTGGGCGACATCCCTCTTTGATCTGAAATAGTCTCTCTTAGCTATGACCATGGCTAGCTGTACTTCTAGGGCCTATCTACAGGTGATCTTAGTGTCCCGCTCTCTAGCTCTAGAATCCCTATCCCGAATGGCCTGGTCATGCTCTGCACAATCCCAATCTCTCTCGGTGGTGATTTGTGCTAGCCATACAACCATGTATCCTTGAGGAGGAGGTGTTTGTGGTACCTATACTTGCACCCACTACTATTGATCATCTTGGTGATTAAGATCTTGACCATCTCTCTCTATCCCCATGATCTTGGGGCACTTGTCTATCATGTTGCCCATCATCCTGTTGTGCCTACTGATGTTGCTCATGTGTTATGTGCTGCCTTTGATGAGCCTCCCTAATTCCTATGAAACTTCCTCTCCTCTAGATGATAACTATGCTTCTTGCTCCTACACCTCTTGGGAGAATGGAAAATCTGACTTGTCATCTCCTATCCCACCATGTATCAAAATCATTAGTCGACCCTAGATCTTTGGGTCCAACTGCCCAACCCCAACCAAAAGGTATCAATGCTCTAAAATATGCAACCTCCTTCCTAGAATCCGCTTGAGGTCCCTATGCATTGACCTATCTCATTGTATGGGCATATATGGAATGGTAGTCATCTGCGGGTGTGGTCTATCTCTCCTTGAACTGGTGGATAACCCTATCGAGAAGATATCTCTTAAGGATAGTATCCACCCTACCAATTAAGTATCAAGTTTGTTTGTACTACACCAAGTGCTTTGGATCATCATCCCAAGCCTCACAATATAGATATAGCCTCCACATGAACTTTATAATGTCATCAAAAATTGCTCGCAAATGTTGTAGTCTACCTGGTTGTTGACAGTACAGCCAATCATGGTACCTATATGAGTAGGGATCATGGGCTCTCTCTGATCGACAACCTGTGGTTGTGTAATAACAATGTGCTCCCAAGCCCAAACATGTAATAGCATGACACCCATCAAAATGTTGCTACCCTCGTAGTAAACCACCTTGTGCATGTCAAGATATAGATGTGCTAAAACACATGGTCCCCATGCATATTGGGTCCCCTCATCCATCATATTCTCTACGACAATGCCCTAACCTACTAGAAATCTACAAGATCTCTTAACTAGCATTAGAGGTCCCATGATCAAACCAACTAAAACAATCACCATATCATCAACATTGTCTGAAAATGGAGTTAGATCCATTTGAGAATCTGTGACAACAAGATGTTGGATGCCTAACAATCTTTGTATCGCTCGTGTACCCCTCGCAACATCGTAAGTAACCAACTCACTATGGATGGGGATCCTCGGAATCCTCCATACATCCTCAAGAGTAACAATACACTAGCCTATAGGCAAGTGGAAGGTAGTTTTCTCTAATCACCATTGCTCTACTAGCGTAGTCATCATGGCTTGATGAGCTCGAATCTCAAGAATATACGCAATTTGATCCAATACCATGGCCAATAGAAAATATCTCTCAACCTCCTAAAAGTGAGCTATCCAATCTAGGATCCTAGGTTTGTGCTCTTTGGCATATAGAGGATGTAGTGTGGCCTACAATCAATCGACCCACAATGTTAATTTAAGAAAAATTAGGTCAGACAACCTAAATCTACAGTCAAACTAAGTAAATCAATCTTTTGTTGTAAACATGAGCATATTAAAAGCAACAACATTGAGTTTTTTAAATAGCAAGCCTATTAATTTTGCAACCACAGTCGGATTTTTCAATAGCAAATCTGTTTAGCATGCAAGAGCGTCACTTTACGACAATAGCGACAATATCCTAACTACCTAGTGTGCGATCATTTTTCACAATCATAAACTTGCAAGCGTGTCTCCCTTGAGCAATAGTGTTGGTCCAATACAATAACACTACCTTTTTGTAAAAGTGGATATCCTAAAACTACAAGTGTGGTCAAACTATAACAAAAGAGGAAATCTTAAATCCTACCAGTATTGCTCTTCCTAACTTTGCTTATTAATTATGAAAATAAAAAATGTGAAAGTGAAAGTTAGAAGCTTACATACTGCAACCCCTGCATCAGCTAGCCGTTGGTACTATCAAACTGTGTTAGATCGATGTGGAACTCCCAAAACCATTGAGTCATAGCAAATGCATGTATGTAGCAAAATATCACCAAAGAGGAATAATCCTCTAAAGTTGAGTGTGCAAATGGGGAGCAAATGAACCTGAATTTCCTATATACCCCCCAAACCCTAGGTTTTTACCCATGACCACCCTCCTAGGTTAAATTTTGGGCACCATGGATCATACCGAGCTTTATCCATGACCCCTAGGGCCTAATTTTTCATCCTCTACGTATTTGAACTAGTCTTGAACCTTGTTGCGAGCCCAACCTGAAAATATATTTTTTTTGGCCGACCTCTCAAGGGGGCAGCCCAACATTTTATCATTCTTTCGTTGACTATCGGGGCACAATGGTGCATCTATTTAATTTATTTTCAATCCTGATTTGAGCATTGAATTCTTTGAAACAATGCAACAAGTACATTGTTTCAAAGAGGGGCAAAATGTAGACACGTAAAAATGCCTAACGCATATTGCACATCTTGAAACTGCATTTTTCCATTATTAGCATCATTTTTATTACCATTATTGAATTTAGCAACATTTCACATCATTTGCATCATTAATCCCCTTTTCAAATCATTTCCATCATTTAACCCTATTTTCCTTTGATCTTGAATTGTTTAATTAATTCACCATTTCATCACCAGCTTTTCCCTTTATCACCCTAGTTGAATAATTTTAATTAGTTAATTAGGCTCGTCTAATATTTCTTCTAATCCCATATAATAAAATAATTCTAATTATTTAATTATCCCATTTATAATCTTTTTCCTCCAATGGATTTTTTTTAAAGAATGGCATATTCTTATCCTCCATAATTTAATTATCCTAATTTCTCTTAAAATATCTTGACCTAACTTGTATTAACCATTTCTAGCCCTTGATCTTCAAATCTAATCTCCACTCTTGATCTAAAATATCCCAACCATTTTCCTAAAATGGTGGGGATATTTTGAGTTCTAACTAATTACATCCATTGATCTTCCTTGATTCACTCTCATTTGTGGGTGTTGAGGATCAATCTCAACCCTTCTTTCTGGTAATTGAATCTCAATCTTGACCCTTGATCTAATTTCCATCTATAAAATCACTTTCCATCCTTCACATTCATCGCCTAGAATTTTTATAGCTAAGTCATGTCAATTTGATTCTTGAGTTGAGAGCATTCATCTTTAACATCTAGATCATCTTTGCATCACATTCAATCAAGATTTTGCTAGAAATCATGGAGGCTTCAAGTGTTTGAACAATCCAACACCATACAACACCAAGCTCT
The DNA here is from genome assembly GCA_007258455.2 of Sequoia sempervirens. Lineage (NCBI taxonomy): Eukaryota > Viridiplantae > Streptophyta > Pinopsida > Cupressales > Cupressaceae > Sequoia > Sequoia sempervirens. The sequence continues at coordinate 94,188,413 of VDFB02000017.1, read as the reverse complement.
CCAACAATGGGATGGTGAGATTGTTCTTGTTTTGATTTCAATTATGTTTGATTATGCTAACATTAGGGTTTGATGTCATGGCTTAATTTACAATCCAATCTCATTGGTAAGTGCATTTGATCTCATGTTTTTGGGTTCTATGATTGAATTCTTGATTGTTTATCCCCTTCCGCTTATACCCCTTACATTATTATTTTTCTTTTAGCTCATGCACAAGCCATAATTCCAGGAAGGGGGGAGGATGCGATATTCCTCATTTTGGCCTATTATAGATGCATGATTATGATGCTATTTATCCAACTCCATTGTAATTTAGACGTGGTTTATTAAATATGGATGGATTATGTTATTTAATACTAAGAAGCAATGTTTAGTTCCTTATGTTCTTGTTTGTGGAGTGGTTGATTTGCTAGACATGATAATTTAATTAAATAATGATAATAGATTATTGTGATTAGCTAGTAGTGCTACAAATTTTCTTTTGTATTAATGGATTAATTAGTATTCAATTTTGGAAAATTATTATTATAGAAATAGAAAAGATATATTTGTAAATGTATTTAATATTTAAAATATATTAAATATTAAATATTTAAATAATAGATACTTTAGTAGAGGGATGTACATGAAAGAGGATAATTTTTTTTAGATTTCTATTAATAGGTAATAAAATGATATCACTTCTCAAAGTGAACTTTGACAGGGCTATGGAGTGGAATAGAGGCCCTTCGGGTGTTGGGTGTATTATTTGAAATCATGAAGGTAAGAAGTTGGCAGAATGGTCGAAAAGTTTAGCTGATGGGACAAACAATGAAGTTGAATTCCAAGCTGTGTGGTTGGGACTCCATATGGGGAAACGTCTTGAGGAAAATTGAATTCATTTGGAGGGCGATTCAATGATCACCATTAATTCCATTTGGTGAAGGCCCACTCCCAGTTATAAATTTGGTATGTGGAAAATTGAATTCATTTGGAGGGCGATTCAATGATCACCATTAATTCCATTAGGTGAAGGCCCACCCCCAATTAGAAATTCAGTATGTGGCTGCATGCAATATTGGAAGTACTAGGTAGTTTGGAGGATTTTCATATTAGCCACATTTACCGAGAGGGAAATATCGATGCAGATAGATTGGCAAAGCTTGCAATTAATAAAGGAGACGAGCAAGATATGCCTGTGCTTATTGAGGGTTTGCTCACACGTGTGTAGGATGGCAAACCAATATGTGATGATGGTGTTCTTTAATGCTTGGTCTGGAGGAGCATTTACTATTGTTGTGTTTGGCGAACGAGTTGGTTTAAGTTGGGATTGTCATTTTCGCAACATCATTTTCTCGTTTGTTCTTAGTGGCATCATTTGCTATGGAGACTGCAATTTTCTTGGGCATGAAGGTGCGTCAAATGGCCTTTAGGGGGCGATATCAAATGCCAGATTGAAGAAAGTTTTCAAGGCGTAGGATGAAGAGATTAAGTGTGATAAAGGCTATTCTGGGCACCCTTTTTTCTTTCAATTTATCGGTTTCACATCAACTAAGACATCTCGTTCATGTTCATGTCCTGGTTATTAGTAGCAAGGGAGGATATCGACATGGTGAGATTCCTAATGTGCACGTATGTGGCAGAAAATTGGAGGGAGGCCATGGAGTACTATCTAGCCATGGCAGTCCTAGGGATGGGTCTCCATCCAGAGAGTGGTGTTTGGCCGCTTCTAACCCAACCATATAATGGTTCCTGGATCCCATTCTTGTTGTGGAGTGTTGGGGAGGAGCAAGTGTCTCGTGTATAGGAAGTCGGGGGCAACGTTGTACTGCTTAAAGAATTTGCTGGAGTGGGTAATCTAATGGGGAGGATGGTGATGTTAGCTCTGCTAGCGAAGTCAAATGGAGGGGATGGCGTGGAGAAAGTGCGCATAGTGGGAGAGGATATGGAGGACTAGTGGTGGCTACTACAGGGGTGATGTTTTTTGGAGGTGTTGATCGTCTGGTCTGAAACTCTATTTTTATCTTTTTGCTCGTCAATGTGCTCTCACTGCTTGCATGTATTTGGGGTTGGACCCCTTAGAGTCCAATTCACTGATAAAATAAATGGTATCACTTCGATTTTAGTTTTTTAAAAGAAAATTATTAATAAAAGAGCTTCATTTATAGAAACTTTTTTGTCACTTTAGCAAAAACACAAGGTTTTAGAGTGCTTGGAGATTGAAGTGTTTTTCTATATTTCAAGGATTGTTATGAGTACATTCTTCAAATTTATTCAAGTTGCTAGTGAATAAGATTGAAATATAATGAATAGAAAATATAAAATAATTTTAATTTAGTTAATAATAAATTTATAATTTTGTATGTGACAGAGGTAAATTGATTTTATGTGGATATTGTGTGATTTCTTGTCAAAGAATAAATTAGTATGGGAATTGTGAAATCTAATAGATTTATGAGTATCATTAATTTATGAACGAATACTTAGAGGTTTTTGTTAGCATGATATTGAATATCATTTAAATATTATTTAAGAAGTTATAAATCTAAAAGTAAAGTTTTAGATGAGAAGATAGGGTTTCTTACATTGGAAGAAAGATTGAAATAATAGTTAAAACATATAAATTCAGGTGAATTAAAATTGTATTGAGAAACAAGGTAAAGAACTACAATGTTAAATTATGCAAAGTGTATGCAAATATGAAAATGATATCCAAGATAACCCACTTAAAATGGTTATGTGATTAACACATTAACAATAATAGAATGAAAGTAATACCACAAGTTGAGAAACACAAGTGAAACAAGATATTCATGGAGAAACCCTTGCGGGAAAAAACCCCACACCTAAAGAGATCCAATAATTGTATTGATTCGTCAATGAATTTTACATCAACACAACATCTCTCTCTAAATTTTGGTAACACTTTGTTACTTCAACAATCTACAAAACTACTCATGAAACTACTATCTCAAGGAACCAATTTATAGAAGATATAGAGGTGAGAATACCATTGTGGTATCTCAAAATAAGTGGTTAAACCACATGCAAAAACCACATACCCCCCCCTTATTAGACAACCTATAAACATAGTAAATTGTAATAATTCATCACATAGCCTTCACATGGGCGCCTAAGCCCATAGCCAATCAAATTTGGTCAATATTGAGTGCCCATAACTCCTCGATGGCTTCAATGGATACAAAAGAGGACATACAACAACATACAGGATATGGTGCCCCAACATGCATTGCCATGCAATTACATGCAACGACATGCAAGTCAATGTGGTCCCCATTCCAACATGAACACCTAAGAAGAATATTCCTCATTGTGCTTTGTAACCACCATCAACATGAGTCTACCTCAATGGAATGTAATTACAATTTGTCGTAAAAAAAAAATATTAAATATTTTAACCCAAAACACTTTCCAAGGAATGTGAAGACACGTGAAAATGACTTAGGAATGCAAGGTTAATTTCACCTATCCTAACAAATTAGAATATTGTCATATTGATTATGGATGGAGTAGAAACTAAAATAATTATTTTTTTATCAATGAAAGAGGCATTAGGAAGTCATACCCCATAATATTAATTGGTAATAATAGAATAGATAGAGTTCAAAATGGTAGGTCCATAGGAGGGCCAAAAAAATCCCCATTACATTTTATTTTTATATAAAGTGTCTTTTGAATACTATATACACTAACTATATAAAATGACATTTTATTCTACTATTTACCACCATTGTCAACTATTGGTTCTCCTTCAACTAAGTCTAAATCCTCATTTTATACAACAAACAAGTAGTACACACCCACAACATCCGACACGCTTGCTAACACTTTAAAAAATTGTAGCCCCCATTTCACCCTTTGCTTACATTCTTCCTCTTTGTTTGCCTATCACTATGATTATGAATGAAACCACTACCTATTATAATTTGGGAAGATAGAGGGCCAAGTGCCTTATTGAGGGAGGAACCCCAATCCCAACAATTCATTATCCACTTTCTTCTTCAAACCACCTTACCACTTTGGTTTTATCAACATCTTTTCAACCTCCCAAATATAATATTTTGGCTCTCCTAAATCCAACATCGCTACAACACACACTAAGGTAATGTCCATATGTATCCAATGCCTATGGTCTATCATCATGAATGTGTTTCTTAAATCCATTCTTATTGCATGAAAAACCACAAAAAAATTATTTCAAACACCTTATTTAGATGGAGCTCCAAAATTTATCCATTGAAAGTTATTTGTCTCATTTTTGTTGAGAGACATAATGTAGAGCCCATTTCTCTATTTCTTGTGACAAACACAACCATTCAAAATAATTTTTCTCTTACACCACTCAAAATTTAGTCTCATCATTATGTCAATTTAGTAGCATACTTCAATAGACTCCTCCCACAAGTGAAAGGAGTAGGCAATCGTCCTTATAACACTCCATTTAAATATTTCCTTATACCATGGGAGGGTGTATCACCAATGACATATTTCTTATGAAGTAGACTCATATAAATCTCTAGTAATGCTAACCATCTCACCTTTATAAATATATTTAACGCATCAATGCAACATAGATGGTACCTCTTGATACTACTCTATCCATGACCACATGAATAAAATATAAAATTGATTTTAATAAGGAATGATATGAAATAATATTTTTGATCCCAACTCCAAAGAAAAAATGATACACCTTAGAGTTCAAATCAAAATACCATTAGTTGTTTTGAAAGAAACCTCTAAATGCACATATGCTTGTTGTTGAAAGTGATGATTAAACAAAAAATATTTTATGCATTAATCATATTAGCAAGTTGGATTCATAAGTGTACTCTTACAAGTTTGACCATTTAGATAACCTGTAATATATGAAAATCTATAATAATTCTTTTGAAGAATCCCCTCACATGAAAAGGTGATCAATGGCAAAGAAGAAGAAAAAACACCTCTATTACCAAGCATACCCACAAAACGATCTTCATAGTCATGTAAACCCATATACTCTAGTATCACATCTATTATGCATATCACTAAGATTGTAATCATTTATCTCATTGTCATTTCAAAATAAATCCATATTATTAGCTTGATCATGAGAAAGAAAATGATTAGTATAAATATCTTAATAATTTTTATTATGAGAAGTCACTAAATGATTACCTCCATCTTTAACACCACTAACATGTATCATATTATTATCAACTCTATCTTGTACCTTACGTTGCAGAGCTATGCAATATTGAGTACCATGCTCATCAACTCTATGGTAATTGCAAAATACATTGGGATTCGATAAAAACTTAGAAAATAAGAAAAAATTCATATCAAAAAGATGATCTAAAAAATAAACATGAAAGAACAAGACTAAGGGGATGTAAGAATAGATAGGTTCATGAATTTACATGAGGGAACAAAACATTCTCTCACATAAAATAGCTAGAGATAGAGCAATAAATTGACAACGATAGAAAATAACTCTAGATATATGAGCTAAGATAATAACATAAACATAAAAAAAATCTCAAAGTGACAAAGAAAGAATGAACTTAGTTTTGTATTTGACTCGTGGACTTATTATCATTTCTATTATGCATATCACTAACGTTGTACTTATTTATCTTATTGTCATTTCCAAATAAATCCATATTATTAGCTTGATCATGAGAAGAAAAATGATTAGTATAAATATTGAAATAATTTTTATTATGAGAAGTCACTAAATGATTACCTCCATCTTTTTTAAATAAAAGGAGGGTAAAAAATTTATTGATCTAAGAAAACTGTACAAAGCCAAAAAGTACAACCACCCACCAGGGGTCAAAAACCAACAACAGAGCTATCAAGCAACCCCGAGAAATATCTCATATCCTACATAACCAAATCCTCATCTCTTGAGAGAGATTCTCAGGAAGACAACCCCAATCTTCCATAATCCAATTTCTCATCCACTCATATGCCTGTTAAGCCAATCCATTAACCACCTTATTCCACTCTTGTGGGATATGGAAGAAGGTGATAGAATCTAGGGCACCACTTAGAGAGATGATTTTTCTAACCACCACAACCAACTACCAATTCACATCCTTTAAATGGTCTTATTCAACAAGTCAATCATGATATGAGAATCAAGCTCACAAATTGTCCTTCTCCAACCAAGGGCATAAGCCCTTTTTCAAGCTAAGAGGATAGCTAAAGCCTCCATGAAATTATTCGAGTACATTGGCCCCCATACTCCGAGAAGAAGAACACAACCACTCCAAAACTATATTTTCCAAGGGCACCAACCCCAAGATGACCATGATTACCTCTTGAGGACCCTTCAATATTAATCTTCAACACCCCAAGAGGAGGCAGACTCCAATGCCCATCTCTCAAAACCTTCCCTCTAGCATTCTAACCTAGACCTGACTTAGGCCCACCCCAATAACCAACTGGAAGCCCCAAACTCTGAACCACTCCCATATCTCCAAGATCCACATGGACTAAAATATCACACTTGGCCACCAAAGTCTCTTGAAGAACCCCCAAAATTCGCATCCAAACCTGCCACACTTGAAGCTTCTTATCCAGAAAGATCCTACAACTATGCTCCAACCAGATATGCTAAAGGATCAAGCTAGGACAAAGTGTCCAAGCTATGTGGAGGAAAGAAGTCTTAGCTAGAGAGCTCCCTAGCTGGAACCATAAATCAACCAAAGAAGAGGCATGCGTGCATGACTGATTCCAAACATCCCACCAGAGATTCCAAATCACCTTAACAAAAGAGCACTGAAAAAAGAGATGAGAAGAGTTCTCATCACTAGTAGAGCACAAGATGCACATAGAGGGGCCCTAAAAACCACGCTTCCTAGGATTCTCCCAGTCATACATTTATTATAAATCACTAGCCAAAAGAATAAATTATACTTAGGCCAAGAGAATTTATTCTAGATCTGTTTCACTAGGGGACTCCCATACACCCAAAAATCTAATTATCCAACGCATGATATCCAAAGGAAACATAGAATTTTCCATTCTGGTCATGACCCCAGGCCAAAATATCCCACTTTAGAAGAGAGTTGCAAACCCTACCTACCAAAATGCATGCAAGTTCCTGACGTTCCTTCATCGATCCCCCAAGAGGCCACTCATATGGGTCCTTCCACTTGTACATATTAGCCTGAGCTAAAGCATTAAGGGTTTTGAAATGCACTGCACGACTCCATCCAACTTCGAGAAAATTCCTACATAAATCCTATAAATGAGCATGTGTAGACATAATAGGAGGTTTCCCGTCTCAAGAATCAAACCAAAAGAGAGAATTTGAGCCATTGTTGCAAATCTAAAACAACCCTTGCTTAATCGACTTGGCACCCCTTTTGAGGGTACTCCAAACCATAAAACCTTTACCCATAAGGCTGTATCTTGGCACATCTGCTCCCTCAACACCCCAAGATATTTTGAGGTAAGGATTTTATCATAAGTCTAATGCTGTTGAGAACACCATTGCTAATAAAGTTTCACTACCAAAGGTTTTCCCATTCAAATCAGCCTGGCGTAGCCCAAGACCACCTTCTTGCTTCAACCAACACACAACATCCCACTTAACAAGACTCCACTTCCTTAAGAGGAGGTTACTAGACCAGAGAAAATGATGAAAAAGACTCTTAAAGTCTTTAACAAAGCTAGTAGGGGCAGATAACACAAAGGACATGTACAACGAGAGAGCTTGAACCATAGACTTCAAAAGAATCACTCTACTAGTAGTAGAGATCCACTTGCACGCCTAATGACTAACTTTTTTACATAACTTTTCAATAACATCATGCTAGAACAACCTTGGAAGCATGCAAACAACAAGAGGAATACTGAGATAAACAAAGGGAAGCGAACCAATCTGGAATCTGAGAATCCTAGCAATTCTTTGTTGAATAAGCTTAGGAGTATTAAAGAAATAAATAAAGGACTTTCCGCCATTGATGTTGTGTCCAAAAGTAGCTAGATAATAGTCCAAGGGCTTCCTCAAATTGATTGCTTCGTCCACTCTAGTGAAGCCCATTAGAGTTGTGTCATCCACAAAGTGAAGATGAGATTGGGGGGGGTAAAATATTGCCCTAGCGCCAACCTTGAATGAGACCAAGATCCACACGAGATTTAATAAATCTCCCAAGCCCCTCAACTATCAAGATAAATAAGTATGGGGATAAAGGATCCCCTTGTCGAAGACCCCTAGATGCCCCAACAAGCTCAAAAGGCTCCCCATTAATCAACACAAAGAAGGAGGAGGAAGTGACACAACTCATAACCCACTCAATCCGGGTGCTACCAAACCTAAAAGCCTCCAAAATATTGGAAAGAAAATCCCATTTGATGCAGTTGTAGGCCTTGTCCACGTCCAACTTAATAAACATAGCTTTCTCTCTGGAAGAGGCCATAGAGTACACAATCTTTGCTACAATAACAACACCATCAAGCATCTACCTGCCAACCACAAGTCCAAGGAATTGACATCCTCACACTTAGGGATAAGAGCCAAAAAGGTGTCATTCAAGGCTCTTAGCCTCTTGGCATTTGCTTGTTCCTCTGGGATTCTTGAACAACCTTGAGAAGCTCAAGTTTAATAACCTCCCAAAACTCTCGAAAGAACTCAATTGAAAACCCATTTGGACCTAGAGATTTACCTTTCTTCATATGAAACACATTATTCTCCAACTCTGACAAGGAGATCAATTTGAGAAGATAATAATTCATTTCTTTAGTCACCAATGAAGGGATGCAGACTAAGATTGTAGCCTCCTCCTCCCTAGCAAGAGGGGAGTCATCAAAAAAGAGATCAGTGAAAAACCTGTCAGACTCTTACGAAATCTTAGTAGAGGAACACAAGTGAACCCCCTCAAGGGACCCGAGGGAAGAAATGATATTACCCCATCTTTTGTCCCTAATCAAATTGTGAAAAAATGAATTGTTCTTGTCCCCTTCCTGGAGCCAATTCATGTGGGACTTTTGATTTCAAAAAAATTCCTCATGAAGCTCCCATTCCTCCACATCCTTCACCACCTCAACTTCCAACATACTCAAATCCTCATAAAGTCCTTGGGCTTGGATCTGTCAAGTAATGGCATCCAAATGCTCATGAGAAATTCTTTTAGCCTAAAAGACATTACCAAAATGGTGTCTATTTTAATGTTTCAACATATACTTGATATATTGAAGCCTCTTGGCAAAGGAATACATAGCAGTTCCAAAAATCAACTTCCCAAAATTCCACCAACTAGGAATAAGATCATGGAGAGACGCATCCCACAACTGCATGAGTTGAAATCTAAAAGATTACTTTTTAGAGTGTCTAGACAAACCAACAAAGAATTTGATCAACCAATGATTAGAGCCCCACCAATCCAAAATCTCAGAGTTAGTCATCCATTTGTTCCCAACCCAAAAGTTGGACACCAAAAACTTGTCTAACCTTTTTGAAATGGCATTAGCACCAGTCTTCCTATTGTTTTAGGTAAACATACCATTCAAAGGTTTGATGTCCACAAAGTTAAAAAACCCACACTATCCCTAAGGAGATCTGAGGAGAGGTCCAAACTGGTAGAACCACCCTTTTCTCATCTAGAGAGGAGATAGCATTGAAATCACTTGCCAGAATCCAAGGAAGAAAAGGCTCCAAAGAACGCAGGTATCTAACATGAGAGCATAAATATTTCTTGCCAAGGAAATCAATAGGAACATATATGTTTGAGAAAAGGATTCTCTCACCTGACTCTAGACTAGAAGCAACAAGAGAAACACGGTACCTTTAGGAGAGCCACCAAATAGGAATAACTCTACACAGATCCCATAAACAAGCAAGTCCCCTAGAGTTGCCCTGCGCTTCCGCACACTAGCACAAACCTCTACCCTAGATCCTAGAAGCCAAATTCATCATACTTTCCACATAAAACTTAGTATCCTAGAGGAAAAGCATATCAAGAGAGTGAACCTGAATCAACTCATGAATAGCCTTTTGTCTAAGGATGCTATTAATACCCCTAACATTCCAAGATACTACAATCATCGTTGAGGTTGGGAGAAGCGATAATCAATAGCCCTCAAGAACTAGACTCTACCAACGTCTCACCAATTAACCTTACCTTTCCCTGATCCTTCTTCCTACCTACTTTAAGAAGCTTCTCAGAAGCCCGAGTTTTAAGTGGTTTTTGCTGCAAGCCCAAAACAGGAGAAGGTGACTTGATTTTACTAGTTTCCCCAACACCTTTCCTCGATGTAAGTTCAAGACCAAGGTTAGAAAAATCTATAATGATTTATGGTACCATACTAATTCCCCCAAGCACAAGAGTTGAGGGAGGGAGACCAGTGTCTATCTGGAACATAGGACATTCCATTGGAGATAGGATGGAGATGTCAATTGGTTGAATTCCAAAATGTTTCTCATCTAAAGAACCATCAACTACTTGAATTTCAAGGGGAGCACCTTCCTCCTGAACCAAGTCCTCTAAGACATCAAGCCTATTCAAATTTTCCTCCTCCTACCTAACTTTGAGAGTCCTCTTTTGATCTCTACTTATGTTGTAAGCCTTAATTGGAACAAAACTTTCATTTTCTACCATCACCCCTTGCATGGGAGATTTACCTTTGTCCATCTTTGGGGTAGATTGGGAAGGAACACTAGCCATTCCAACAACATTATTTTCTTTGGGATGTACATTTCTGCTAAAGGTGACCATATTCATGGCATAAACAACATTAGAAAGGCAATGCCTGATAGTAAAATTGTTGGGTCCAACAAGATGCCCCAATACTCATGTTAACCGAATCTGACAATGGATTATTCAAGTTAATCTCAACACACACACAAGCAAAGGAAATAACCCTTTTAGTCAACGTTTGTTGAGAAGGCCCAATAGGCTTGCCAAGCAAGAGATCAATCATTTGCAATATATCACTTCACCAACATTCCAGAGGCAAACGAGGAAGACATACCCAAACCGGAACCCTAGAAGGGAGTTCCTCAATAAAGTTGAATCCCACATGCCATGGTTTAATGAAGATGCCTACTTGATTGTAAAAGTAAGGCCCACCTTCAAAAGTTTGATTTCTGTTAGCAACACAAGAAAAATCCACCATGAAGAAGTTGTTGGCCGCCAATATTATTTCTAAATCACCTTCAGGGTTCTAGGTCTTGCGAACCCAAGAATCAAGGAAGGGAAACAACACCTACATCCCCATGAACTTACAAATTAGTACATGATTGTTGTAATACTTCACATACTCGACTATAAAATTAGGTTGTATTATCAAAACTGGATGTTCTTGCGATCTTTCCAAGCACCCATTCGCCTTTTACAAATGAAAGCCACCATTCCTCAATAAAACCTCACTAGGGTTAGCCATGAATCAAGCAAACTTCTTGCCTCCAAGCAGAGATGAGACAAAAAAATGACCTGCTAGTAAATAAAAACAACACCAAACACGAGAGGGAATAAGCCCACACCCATGCAACTAATGCAACCATGGGGTAGCCCAAACCTTACACAAAGCATCAAAAAATGAAGATGATCACAGAAAAAAGAATAAAAAAGACACACTTGAAAACCCCAACCCCCATTCAAAAGCCAAGTCTAATGCCCCCGATTTGGTATCTTCCCCATGCATGCAAAAGAAAAATCAAGCATGCATCCCGACCTTTATAGGTCGCAGGCTTCCATGCTTGCACAATAGAGCTCTCCCACTCTCAACATCACGTCGTCTCCTACTCTACCTCCATCTTTAACACCCCCGACATGTATCATATTATTATCAACTCTATCTTGTATCTTATGCTGCAAAGCCATGCAATATTGAGTACCATACCCATCAACTCTATGATAATTACAAAATACATTGGGATTTGATAAAAAACTTAGAAAATAAGAAAAAAAATTGTATCAAAAAGATGATCTAAAAAATAAACATGAAAGGCCAAGGCTAAGGGGATGTAAGATTAGATAGGTTCATGAATTTACTTGAGGGAATAAAACACACTCTCACATAAAATAGCTAGAGATAAAGCAATAAATCGACAACGATAGAAAATAACTCTAGATATATGAGCTAAGAGAATTACTTAAGCATAAAAAAATATCAAAGTGACAAAGAAAGAATGAAATTAGTTTTGTATTTGACTTGTGCACTCATTGTTGTAGATTGTGCTTAATGATCCAAAATGATGCTTTGTGGTTAATTTTGGAATACATTGCTCTAACAAAATCAAGACGAGCTATTCTTTGTTCTAGTTCAAGTTTGTGGTTGAAGAATTATTCCCCGTGTCTACAACTCTGACCATAGTTATATAGAAATAACCTTTCTATGTAAAAATGACCTACACATTGTTGACCTTGAGAAGTTTGTTTGCCTCAAGTATTTGAACTTGCATTTGCAACTTAGTGGTATTTACATATATTATTGGAGTTTGCTATGCAAGGATTATTCTGTTTAGTCAAATCTCTTGAGTCAATATAATGGTTTAAACACAAACGAATGAATGAATGAATGATTTTAATATTGTCCATGAGACCATCAACCTATGGGACCCAAAGTTTGAGCTTTGACCATTTTCAGGTTCCTTTCCAAGTCCACTCTCCTATTATGAATCTTGATCAGGAAGTTGGTTGTCTTGAGGAGCCTTGCCTCTTTAAAGAGCTCATTTAGATTATCCACCTTCAAGTTGCTCTCATAATGGATATGAATGTCTTCATAAGCTGCACACTTGAAGATAAAGTGACATTCCATCTCAACCACCCCCTTGCTGCAGAAAATACAAGTTCTTTGCTCCCACTCTTCCTTGGGGACAATCCACGTGCCTGTCTCACATCTAAGATGATGAGACCTAGTCCTTAGTTGTGCAACGAGAAGCCTCACCTTACCTTTAATTGGGACCCTTAGGTAGTCTTTTTCGTCATGCTCCCACATGGGGTTGAACACTTTGATATAATGAGATTTTTTGCGACCAACCTGCCTAGCCCACATAGAAACTCTAAACTTTTCAAACACAAATCTTTTTATCTCCCCATTAGTATTAGGACATTCGTGTAACTTAATGTCCCACTTTCTCAACCAATTGCTATTTTGTTTCATCCAAGTCTTCTTTCTATGGTTTAGCTCCTCTTCAACAACCATTTTCAGCTAGCATTGGATATCCATGTTTTCAACTTTTTTTAAATAACTTATTAAGCGGATCACTACTGATGCCTCCATCAAAAAAATATCAGCCTTAGCCAAAATAATCTTGTAGGGAACCAAATACTTGACTTTGATACTAGTAGTGATTAAGTGCTTTTGAATTCTTTCAACCTTCCTCCACTTGTGGCTTGACATGCTACTTCCCCAAACTTTACAACCATAAAGGACAATTGACGTAACCAACATACCAAAAAAGGGTTTTCTTGGTCTTCCAATCCCATAACTCTGCTATCCTACACCTGTTTTGCATCAAGTAAGCAACTCTCCACCCACCTTGAATCCTTTTCGTTCTAGATGTCTCCCAACTAAGCCTATTGTGAAAATCAATACCCAAGTACTTGTATTCTTCCGCCACCTCTAAAGAACTCCCCTCAAAAATAAAATCAACTTGTTGTTTCTTCCTTTTTAGAGAGAAGACCATAACTTTGGTTTTACCAGTGTTCACTTGCATCCCAACCTCTTGACAAAAGATCTCAAGAGCCTTTAAATGCTCTCTTAAACCAAGAGCAGTTTCAACAATTAGAATAAGGTCATCCACATACAAAAGTTTACTTCACCACATAACTAGCAAATTGAATGCCCTCCCCAACAATTTTGTTTAACCAATCTTCAAGCTTATCAATATACAACCTATAGACAACTAGCCTGAATTCATTAGGAATCCCAAGTTCCTCCATTCTATTCCAAAGTTTGTCCCTAGGCACAGTGTTAAAGGATTTATTGAAGTTCACGAAGTAGAAAAAAGCTTCTTCCCCTTGAATGTCCCACACTTTTTCAATAAAAGTGCCTAAGCATGATGCAATGATCTATAGTAGAGTGCCTTGGTTTGAAGCCTGCTTGCCCTTTTGCCCTTTTTCCTTCTTTTCTAGCCCAACTATTGATTATGTATTCTAGCATGCTCCTAAAAAGTTTTCCAAGGAGAGGATTGACCATGATAGTATGGTAGTTAGAGGGATTATTGATATTCCCACTTTTGTGTAAAGGAATGACCACAGTAGTTGCCTATTCAACCAAAAATCCCCTTTGTATGATGTTATTAAAATGAAATTTGATGTGAGGAGTAAGAAGCTCAATGCCCCATTTTAAGAATTCAGCTTGCAGCCCATCAATGTCTTGAGCTTTACCACTTGCGAGATTTTTTATACCTTGTTTGATGTCTTCCTTCGAGAAGATCTCACTTGAAGCACTAATAAGAGGAGGCTTGCTTTTCTGTGCCTCGCATAATCTAACCACTACCCCTCCGTGATATTACTTTCTATTTGCTTTTTCTTTTGCTGCAACTCTCTCCAAAAGCCTTTGGGGTTGTGTTTACTCAAAGAGATCAGCTTTGTCCTTCTAGAATTCACATCGCTTTCTTTTTTCAGATTTTACCAACTTCTCGTACTTAACCTTGTTTTCTTTGATAGACTCATTCTTTTTGACCAATCTTTTTGCAGCCTTGCACTCTTCATCGTACCAAGGATTAGCCGAGAAAGTGTTTGAATTCCCCCTCCTAGGACGGGATCTCTTGCATCCCTCAAGAGCCTTGAGAATTAGAGGAATCAACCTATTGCTACCAATGAAGTCATTTTTTAAATTGTTTTCTTTGCATGTTATATTGTTTTTTTCCACTTGAAGGTGGTGTTCCAATGTAGCAACAAAATCTCCTAATTTTCTTGATGCACCAAGATTTTACCCTGAGAATGGACTTCCCCCTATGCATGTTGCATCTGTTCTTCTTGTTGGCTGCTAGCATGTATGCTAAACTCAACAAAAAGAGGCCTATGGTTAGAATTTAAACCAATAGGACAACACCCAATATTGAACCCCATCAGCCTAGAAATAGAATTTTGAGAACAAATCCCATAGTCCACCGCACTTTGCCCATTGTAGGTTTTACAAGTAATATCGCCTGATCCTAGCCAAGTTTTCATACCATTACAGATGACCATGCCATACAAGCTGCAAAGACCAAGCAATTCCACTCCAAAGTGTGAGACACTGCCATTACCATCATGTGAGGCCCTTTCCCAAGGATGAACCCCATCTTCCTCAAGCCAAAGAGGATTGTTTTCCCCCACATCACTGCTACCCAGCTGTATTAACTGGTTATTTGTAGTCCTAGCATTAAAATCCCCCAATAACACTATTTCCTCAGAGATACTGAAAACAAAAATGTCTTTTTTTAGAGCTGCAAAAGGATCTTCACTATCTAGCCTTCTCCTCTTGTATATCTTTGAGTTTTTAGGATAAAAATAGCAAGCTTCCAGCCAAATTGTACCCCCATTTTATTTAATTTTCAGCCATATGAACTGCTTGTTTGGGTTCTCTTTTTCAACCTTTATTATCTCGCCCCAAGTTTCTTTTATTAGCACAATAATCCCACCATGCCCTTTACCTAGCTCAGTCCCTTCATTGCACATTGAGACTTTAAAGTAACCTTCAAAATTAGGGACTTTACAACCCTCATGCTCATGTGTTTCCATATGAATAATAATGTCTTACCCCTTTGCAATGGGACCCAACCCTAGTCCTCTCCTCCACGAGAAACCCCTATAATTCCAACTTACAATATTTAAATACTCTCGTGGGGCCCCAAATCCCTATTCCTTGAATGGTAAATGCTCGCTAATCTAAGCTTTCCCATTCTTCAACCATGCCCATTTACTTTCCTCCCTTGCTGATTTCACTTTCTCCCACTCCTTCAATCTTCTTATTGCCCAAATGTTAAATCATCATCCAAGTATCTATTAGAACCTTTAAGCATCCTCCTACTTTTTAGGATAGCAAACTTGTCTTCCATGCTTCTTAAGAGAACCCTTACATTCCTATTCTTGTCTTCTTCTGTTTTCTTTCTGATCCTACTTGCTTTCCGAATACAACCAACCCACTTTAGCTTATCTTTAAAGAAATCCCTTGCTAAAATATCAGTCCTCTCCTCCCCAAAATCCTTCAAACCTTTGATAATGATGTTGATAGCCTTGTCCTGCTTGTCTTATTCTTCCCTTATTTGCCTCTTGATATGCTTCTCTATGATTTCTTTTTGCATAGTTGACGATCCATTTACTACCTGAGCCCAAGATTTGGCCTCTTCTATTTGGTCCCTTAGCTTGCTTTCACTTGTTTCCATGTTTGTGATTGATGATTGAATTCCTTCTAGTTGCGCTAATTCACTTACTTTCACTGCCACTAGGCTCTTTCTTCTGTTGCTTTTGCTTGCACTAAATCTTGCTTTAAAGCGACCATCTCCTCCTGGCCCCTCTCCATCGTACCTTGTAGGCTTATTACTTGCTCTTTGAGCAACTTGTTTTCCATTGCATGGATCCTACTAGATTCTAAAATTTCTCTTAGATTGGAATCTTCACACTACCCCTTTGCTTCTAAAAAATCAATCCTCTTTTTCATGTTGATGAGCTCATTTACATAGAGCTCTAATGACCACAATAAGGGAGTGGTCGTAGGGCTGTAAGGATCCATGTTGTCTTGGCACCCTTCCATACCACCTCCTTTCCTTGCCATGGAACTTTTTGTTTTGCCATGAATTGACCCACAAAACCCCTGAGGGGACAAAACTACTTCCTTAACACCTTTATCACCCCCTTGCTCCATTTGACCACTAGCCGAGTCAAGCAATTTAATAGTGACTACAACATTTTTCTTAGCTGCCTTTGGTAAAATCATAATGAGCTTTTTTTTCTGTGATTGTTTCAACTTTCTGATCTACCTATGTCTTAAGATCCCCTTATACTGCTTTGTATTCACAAAGAGCAACTTCTCCTTTGTGCCATATGAGAAAACATGTTGGTACCTAGGACAGAGAGAATTCCTAGGACCAACAATCTCCTCAACTTGAGAGTTAAGGAATGAGTTTGTAGGCCCCTTTGCAAACTGGAGAGAATGATTCCATGGATTATTTAAACCCCCCTGATACAACCTTTTTAGCCAAGACCCAGTTAACTACATTTGGGGACTACTCATAGATTCAAAGCAACTTGCAAACTCAACTGGCCCTAGTTTCAAAGGATGTGCATTTTCTAATAAAAAAGGAGTTTTCCCATCTGAAACCCCTTGATATTCCTTGACAGTGATAACCTGCGAGTTTTCCCCGAGCTTAACCATGATTTACAACAGAGAGTATAATTAACTGTACCCTAGGACCCAAGCCAGAAAAGCCCTTGAAACTTGCCCGAGGTTACTTGAGGCTTTCAAAACCCCGTTACAAAAACCGAACAACTGCTTGCATTTAGGCAAAATTTTTAGTTTCAAAAGTCGACAAGTTTGCTTGAGTTAACTTGGAGTTTACAAAACCTCGTTTACAAAACCCACTATGCGCTTTTTGAAAGAGGAAAATAAGATAAAAACGATAATAATGGTGACTGCAATAGAAAAGACAAAGAGAGAAGTGCAGAAAGCGACCTATCGAGTGGCCTGTAGGAAGACCCGCGACATGTCTTATGTGCGACCCCATCGGATCAAGAATCCCGCAATCTCGCTGCCCCCGTTCAAGCTCTTGTTCAAGAGCGTATAGATTCAAGCTCCTGGATTGAAAATATGTTAAGAAGCCACATTGTATGTTTAATTTATCACTATGATGCTAATGCAAACCAATAGTGCACTAATATGCTATAATGCTCTCTAAGTGATAATACAATGATTTGAATCATGAATGTTAGATTGATCTTAGATGTTAAAAGTGAATTAAAATTTGTCTTTGTATACAACACTCTAACATACAAATCATACATTTCATACTTAAATTGAGAATTAATATTTCGTAAAAAGAAAATTGGTTTGGTTATTTTTGAATTTAAAAGTTTGAATGTTCAAATAAACGTCCTATAAAAAAACGAAGAGGGAAAAAGAAGAAACAAGAAATTTGCCACTAACTAATACGATGTGTGAAGGGAAAAGACAATGAATAAATGAATGAATGTTTTTAATCACGTCCACGAGGCCAAGCAGCCTATGGGACCCAAAGATAGCAAGCGAAGAGACGTGAACCCCAGAAAAAGCAAAAACCTATGTTTCTTTTTCTTTCTGCATCTTGGATCTTCTGCTGTGTATCTTGATCAGAAAATCTGCAAACCCTATTATCTTCTCTTCTTCAAACAGATCACCCAAATTGTTCCCTTTTAATGTCTCAGTATAATTGATCCGAATGTCCTTGTAAGCCGAACATTCCCTGATGTAGTGCCATTCTGTCTCAACCACTCCTTGAGTGCAATATCTACACCTTCTGTCTGCCCACTCCTCTTTAGGTATCATCCACCTCCCGGTCTCACATCTAAGCTGGTGCGAACTTGTTCTAATCTGAACTATCAACATTTTCGCTTTCCATTTTATTTCCATTCCGATGTAGGTCTTTTGTGTGTGGTCATGTGTAATAGGGATAAAGATAACATTAACAAAGATCAGTTATTGACCTCAACGTTGTAATAGGGATAAAGATAACATTAACAATTGCACCTAGGAAAAAGCGGGGAAAACAAACAATGTCGAAGAAATTAATGCAGTTGATATCTGCGGGAGCACGAAAACTCAGACCATCTGCACCCTCAACAACCCAAGTTTC
Organism: Sequoia sempervirens; assembly: GCA_007258455.2. Taxonomy (NCBI): domain Eukaryota; kingdom Viridiplantae; phylum Streptophyta; class Pinopsida; order Cupressales; family Cupressaceae; genus Sequoia; species Sequoia sempervirens. Next base: position 94,169,659 of record VDFB02000017.1, on the reverse strand, counting down.
TTATTTCTTTTCAAAATCAAATCCCGCAGGGAAATTGCCAAAATACTCGTCCAATTTCTTCCACGAGTCAATTGACAATCGAGGAGATGATGACGAACTGATCCAAGTGCTGCAATCAGAGATCTCTTACGAGCAATCCAACAGCAAACATCATGTAAGTAAAACTGAGACTTACAGTAAACATACCAATTCGTAGCCATTTCTGTGCAGGCGATGGTGATGGTGGTGTTTTATGAGCAGGAAGAAGGTGATAAGGGCTCATCGGGCTCCTTTGTTGTGCTCTCGGACCCACCCAACTCCCAAGACGTGGTTTTGCAGAGGACATATGACCGCGAGGATATTGCCATTACCGCATTGCTGGGTCCCCATCTGGGAGAGCCAGGAATTTATCCCCAAAGTGTTTTAATGAAGCTGTGCATTACTAAGCCAGGCGAGGCTTCCATTTTGCGGTTTGATTGCGGTTTGCAGGGTCGCGGCAATGACCCTATTATTCATAAGGTTTCCTATCATGATTCGGCCCTCTCCCTGCGGCCTTCAAAATACTATGGTCCGACTTTCAGGTGCTTTTTTATTTGAATATTAAATCAAATTTGGGGGTCAGGGCTACAATTTATGGATTTAGTGTTTTAAGTTCTATATTTTTTATTTTGTATTAGAAGAATAAACATTTTAAAAGATATTTAACAGTTTAAAAAATTGAGTGTATTAATTATTGATATTTTGGTTTAGTGTTAAAAGAGGAATACCTATTTTATTTGATTTATTTGTAGTATGATTTTAGTATTATTTTTATGGTGTTGGGTCTATGCATTCAGTAAGATTTGATCTCAAATAAAATTTGATGGATTATTCAACTTCACCAACAAATTTAAAATGACTTGACAAGATTTAAGAATTCATTGGCAATGATAAATTAGAATTGATTAAAAAAAGATAAAAAATATATTTCAAATTTTTTTATTTCTTCAATTCACTGCATATTTAACAAGTTATCTTATCACCTTTATTTTATCTATAATTGGAAATTTCTTTAATTCTCTTATATATTTAACTTCTCAACGTAATGTGATAAAATTATTTTTGATAATGTATTTTTTTAATTAACTTTCAATATAAACTTGTTAATTTATTAAAACTACAACCTAAGATTTTATGAATCTTCATGTTGTAGTTGTTATTGAGAGATATTTTGAAATTTATGTCATAGAAGCATAGTTGGTAGACTTGGCGAGTACTCACCATTTTTTTGCTTTTTTAAGTTACTCACAATCAATTTGACTTGACGAGTCTTTGGCAAGTACTCATCGTTTTTTTGGCAAGTACTCGCTAGAAACTTGGGGAGTCTAACAAAAAAATTTGCTAGATGCATTAAAAATGCGAAATGAGGAAAAAACATGAAAAAAGGCGAAAAATAGTCAAAAAGTTACAATTTTTCCTTATAAATGCATGAATGCCCCTAGCACTTCCTCACACAGCACTTGAAGAGCAAATATTCTTCAAAAAATGTGCCAAATACGTAATTTCTCCCTTTAGTGATAAAATTGTTAAAATGGTGTGCAACATGAAATTTTGTGTGGTTTCAAAGGCCTTAATTTGGGCTTGGTGGTGGGGGCTTTGCGCCTCAACCCCACCCTGTATTGCAACAGGGAATGCACCAAGGGCATTGCCCCTCGACTCCCTTGGGGGTGTTGCCTCGAGATTCCCACAAGGGGTGCTGCCCCTTGACCCTGGTAGGGGCATTGCCCCCAAACCCTTATGAGGGACACTACCTTTCAACCCCATTTGAGTCTCCGCTGTTAGACCCCCACAAGTTATTGAGCCACGAACATAGCCTTCGATGCCAAGTGATGTGCTGCAACAGAGTGCAAGGATTAGAACCTCTCTCCAAGTTTTCACTGGACTAGGAAAAAGAAATATATATAATGTTGTAATATGCAATTTATGAATTATGATAATAATTTCTAGAGGCAATTATCATAAATTCATAAAGCATCTACCTAACTATTGTATCAGGATTCCACATGATGATGTGATTTTGTACTTAATTTGTATTCAAATGAATCAAATTTAATAGAAAACATTTTTGAACTCATTTATGGACTCATTGGATACATTTTGTCATTGAATATTGCAAAAAAAAAGTGTTTTTAAAGAAATTTAAACAGTTTTTTAAGTTGTGAGTTTTTCTTGAGTCTTTGCCAAGCTGCAAATTTTGGGTCTGCGGAGTCTAAGTCTGTCAACTATGCATAGAAGTATAGTTTTAAAATTTGGAATCACCAAAAATCTTTTGTTGACTGGCACAAAACCTGACAAATATTTTTCTAATATCTATATCTATATATATATTATTATTAATATATATATATAGTAATAAATTTGGATGGGGTGCAGGAACCATTTGAAAAAGGGTTATCTCCTGGAAGCTGGTGACAACAGCCACAAGGTCCATCACAACTTTCTACTCCAAAAAACCATTAAGATATCAGTGCAAATAAAACTGACATTTTAAACAGTCATATATATATATATATATGGATGGGGTGCAGGAACCATTTGAAAAAGGGTTATCTCCTGGAAGCTGTTGACAACAGCCACAAGGTCCATCACAACTTTCTACTCCAAGAAACCAATAAGATATCAGTGCAAGTGAAACTAACATTTTAAACAGTCATTATATATGCATAACAGGGAAACAAAGTTTATAAAGTAAATTTAAATAACATACACAATTTTATTAAAAAATATAAGAATTGAATGTAGAGAATGCATTGTTAGGATAATTGTTGAAAAAATTGTTAAAATCTACAGCAAGGAAAATACAATTGACAAAAAATTCAGCCGACTGACTAATTTCTGGTGAGTACAGGTCAGGCATTTCTGGCTCCCGAGTTACTTTCTAGGCACTTCTGGTCAGCAAGGTTTGCAAATTCCCTGAAAGCTTTAGAAATTTATATAGAATTAAAGATTAAGAAAACAGACCTAGTGCGTAGTTACATTAGAGAGAGTTCCAGACATTGAAGGACTGGATTTGTCATTGCAAATCACATTGTGCGAATTGTCATGTCTTATTTAGTTTTCCTGATTTTTCTAGGATTTCTTAATATCATATCTGAAACTTACCAGCATGGCTCACTAATGATGTCAAATGACTTTCAGCCCAAAACGATTTGGTACCCTGTAACTTTTGGTAGAGAAATAAACATGAGATGTTGATTTCAGTTTGCTTTTAAGCAGAAGTTTATATGGGGTAACACAGTTCATTTTACAATCAATATTTTCCAATGCTTTTCCTCTAATTGAGTAGACACCATAGTTGAAACATAAGTGCAGAATAATGAAAAGATATACTAAATGATGGTTTATAGAGCAGCAATAGACAATGATGATCTACAGATCATCTACAAATAACAGCACATTGCAAACATTGTGGAAGGCTCACAACTTCTCCGTATTATATTATTTGAAAGAAGACTTACGTTTATAAGAGAAATAGCAACATAATAACAGACTGTCAACCAACAAACAATTACCTATTAACTTGATTAAAAATGTTCATCATTCTTACATTCTCCCCCATAATAAACATTTACAAAAAATGTTAAAATGTTCATTATTCTGTTATTCTCCCTCATAATGTGATGCAGTCATGACCAGAGGGTCCAAAGTACTGTCTGACTGCGCAGCCAACCACAATAAACACACAAAACAGGAAATTCCACACAAAACACAATATTTATCTTGGTAAAACCCTCAGCAAGGGAAAAACCAAGCCTCCAAAAGATTCCTCCACATATTATTAAATCATCAAACCCATTGTAGTTTGGTGCAAAGGGCCTTCTCACATTCTAGGCTGCAACCACATGATTACAACAAGATTAAACAACAATAGATAAGCCCCACTTGGGGCTTCTACACACATAGATGACTAATCATGGAAACACCACTTCCAAACATGCCACTTGGGCTACAACCGAGCACATAATAACACAACAGAATCCTCACAATATTCACTCACAAGATTACACTCCGCATCACGCTCCTTGTTTCATTCTGATTCTCTAACCTTGCTTCCTCACTGCTGCACCTATCCTCTATTCCATCCTTGACCTTGTCTTTGATGCACTCTATGGATGATGATTTGTCCTCCACCTCCTTCTCTATCCTTACTCAATCATAAACAATGTATATATAGTAGTCTCAATCCTCAAAGATGATCCACATTGGCTACAAGGTGGTGCAAAGCTCTAGACGACATGAAATGTGTAGTTGGTTGAGTGTAAACAACCTCCAAATCAAATGTGTTGATAATGGAATGGAATATTGTCATGCTGTTCTTCAATGTACCTCTACAAGGACTCCTTAGTTGCTGCAACTCCTAAAATGTTGGCGCAGAGAAAATCATGTAAGGCTGTTAGTTCCAGTCGAGACTCAGATACCAGGCTATGCTCTTGTGGTAACCCAAACATCATGAAATGTGAACATGATGACACTCCATGCCTATGCAACCTCCTCTCCAAACCACAAGACCCAATAAGCATTTGTTGTATAATGCAGTTGCTTCTCCTATCATTCTACAATGATTTGTACACAACCACACAATGAAAAACCAAAAACCCAATCAACACAAGTTAATTCTCACACCTTTTGAATGCTCATGCATCAAACTCCTAGGGTTATTTGAAAAGTGAGCCCCTCACTTTTCGCCTCTAGCCATCCTCATTCATTTGGCGATCACCTCAAAGCATGCTTGTCACACTTCCTTGTAAACACCCTATCAAATTGCCTCACCATCAGTGTGTATTCAAAAGACAATCCGCTTTGATCCTACTCATTTGCTTCACAGTTAGCTATCTATTTTCCACCCCACTTTACAACTTCTCGACGTCACAATCCATTGTTGATTGCCATAGGTTCAACTATCTGCCTACAAATCTTTGTGATTGCATCACACTTGGTGATCTGTCCAAAAGTCCCTTTGCAAGCTGCCTCTATTTGCAATCTGTCAACAAGCAAAAACCTCCTCTGATTGCCTCAAGTTGGATGATTTGCTCACAATCCTTGCAACTACCTCACATTTGGCAATTTTTCCACATCATTGCAATTTGCTTCCATTCAACAATCTATCAACAAACATAAACTTCCCTTATGTCTAGAATTGGATCTTCGCTTCTTTGCACTCCCAAGACTCCAACTTGGCACTCTATCAACAACCACCCCTTACAAATTGCATCATGGTTAGTACTTTGTTTACAAGCCTCCCATGATCAAACCAACTCTAATACCATCTAGTGCAGCAACGACTAGAGGGTCCATAGAAGGATTGTTCGACTGCATATATCCAACCACAGTAAACACACATAAAACCAAAAATTCCATACAAAACACATGATTTATCTTGGTAAAGCCCTGGGTGAGGGTAAAGCCCTGGGTGAGGGAAAAACCTAGCCTCCAAAGATTCCTCCACATATTATTAAATCCTTGAACCCACTACAGTCCGCTACAAAGGGCCTTCTCACATGCTAGGCCACAACTGCATGATTAAAACAAGATTACACAACATATAATCACCACTCAAGGCTTCTACACACACAAGCTGTGAATCATGGTGTAGCATCATAAATTGCCATCCTTGACAATTTCACTCTAGGTTTAGCTCCCCCCTATCTGCCTAGACCTAATCGTGCTCTTAATTTTCCCGTTTTGTGGTCATTTTCGAAAAATCGGATTTAAATTGGGAATATTAGTTAATATTTATTTAACGACACAAAAAACCCCAAAATAGGTTGGACAGGGCAAAATAGGTGTGGACTAGGGTACTAGTGCCTCTGTCCAACCTATTTTGGCCCAATTTAAAATATGTTATTGTCAACATTTTAACATTTATAAATTTAAATTATTTTGTAGGCTTTTGATAATTAATTTTGTGGGAAAACAAATAATTGCATATAAATACAAGTTTTTTTCACCATTTAAAATCCGAGCAATTTGGAATTATAATTGAGCATCCTAAAAAGCAATCAAGAGCAAAATAAGCAAAGTTCACAACATTTATCATTAGTCAAGATTCATATTTGCATTACATCAAGTGTATATGTGAGTTTGTTCATGTTATATGTTCATTTGTTTTGTGAGTACTAACACTTGCATGACCTTTAATCAAGCAACCAATCCTCCATGTATGAGATGAGTACAATGACTTTAGTCCATCAAGGAAAGCAGATTTGAGTGGTAAGTTACAACATTTGTCAATTTATCATTTCTTTTATCTATTTTTGCCTTTGTCCGACTGAGGGTAAGCACTCTTTACATCATCATAGTTGTTGTGGAGGTGGAAACACTAAAACGGGGTTTGACTTAGGCAAGCCCCTATATGGCACAACCCTTTCTCTCCTCTCTTTTGTGCAGGTGACAAATCTGAAGTGGATTTGGGAAAGGATTTAGACCTAATTGCAGGATCAAACATTCAAGCCTCCTATGTCAGCAAATTAGGGCAAGTGAAATTAATCATTGATGGATGAAGTTCCAAAGCTGAGTCCAGAAAGGAAGAACCTATAGACTCTGACCATCTGAGATTTGGTTTATGATTTTTGAGATTTGTACTTCTTGGTCTAGGGCGCTAGCACCCCTGTCCAACCAATTTGAGTCCAAATTCATATGCCAGGTTCCTCTGTCTGTGCATTCTGCTGTTTTGTAATTCATTTCTGTGTTTTAGTTCTGCATTTCTCTGTAATAGCCTCAGTTTGCTGTAGCTTTATAGTTGACCTAGGTACACATTTACATTATCAAATCAAAGTAATCATTAATCAATCTCCCCAAATGAAAGAACCAAAACCTTGATCCACCATTTTGGGTCTTCCATTGAGGTTAGTAGCCAAGTGGGTGTTTGTGATAATTTTTGGTTTTGTAATGTCCCCACTTTTAGCCATATGTTGTTCAGTGGCCGTTAGCCTATTTTCGAAGGCTCGTAGGCTAGTCGGAGGTAGAATTAGGGTTTCCTATTTTCTAGGAGGCTTCTTTCTAAGTTTTCAGGGGTTGCATGTAGGAGTTTTGAAGAATGGTTTTTGGGTCTTTCTGGGTTTTTAGAGAGCTTCAAAATGGTGTGACATGCATTTGCATTAGATGACTTTTCGCGGACTTAATATTTTTAGTAAGTTACGACGGTTGCCCGAATTGTGCTTAAAATGAGTTTGGAGTCACTCTTTTTAGCAGTATGCACTTTTTAGTAAGTGCTAATTATGGCAGTGCTATTTTTAGCAGCACTTCAATAATTCAGCACATTGTCTATTTTTGGAAGTAAGGAAATTTAGTTTTGGCAAAGGTATCTCTAGTCTTATTGGGCTCAAAAAGGAAAGTTATAACTAAAGTCACAAATATATTTTATTATTATTTTTGGACCCTTATGTCTAGGTGTGTGACTTCAAGTTGTTTTTAAAAGAGGGAATTATACTTGGACATCCCAATTAGAGAATTGAATATTCAAAAGTGAAATATTTGCCTAAGTCTCAAATGGACGCCTAGGTAGTTGAAACAAAAGCATTTAATAATGTTTTATTATTCCTCAACCTTTGGGCATCCCTTTTGGAGGTTAAAGAAATGATTCGAATTCCAAGAAGAGTGTGTTATATATTTAGTTCCTTGCTCCTTCATTGGAATCCATTATTGTTTATTGTATCAAATTGCTGTTGAATTGATTTCAGAACCCTTGCTTCAAGGAATGCATACCTCCTAGCACCATTCAGTTTCGTACTTGCAAGATAGTACCTAGTCGAATTCAAAGACTGTGCTTCATTCAGGAGTGCAGATTGAGCTTATTGGAGTTGGAATACTTTGTTGATTTTAGACTGCTGATGCATAATCTGATTTTGATGTTGTTGAAAGTGCTTGGTCGAAGCATGTTTTGTTCATAATTTTTGTGGGATTTTGCTATCATTCTAGGTATTGCTCCTGTTGATTCCTCTACCCTAGGTGCCCATTTGCTCAAGGTTTCATTATTTTTGAGTGAGTCTTTGAAATTCTAGATCAGATCGCCCCTTTTGAAGATTGTACCTTTCATTGTGGTGTCTTCTTAGAGTTGTCTTGGTCGCCCAACTTCTAGCTCTCATTTGCATTCAGTTTCATATCAAATAGAGGAGTTTAGAGCAAGATATGAGCATTTATCTGATTTCTGTGCTTGCTTGTAATGTCCCCTTCTCAATTGTGATCGATTCAGTTGACCGTTGGCCTATTCCGGAGACCCGTAGGCTACTTGGAGGGTGAAAATTAGGGTTTCTTGTTTTGAGGAGGTCGTTGCTTGAAGTTTGGAGATTGGATTGCGGATTCTTTCTGGGTTTTCAGAGAGCTTCGCAGTGGTATAACTTGCATTGTGATTTGAGCACCTTCATGAATTTACTATTTTTAGTAAATTCTATTTATGGTAGTGGTCTTGTGGATTTCAGTGCAGTTGGCTCTCTTCTTCAACCAGTTCAGTTGGTAATTTGATTTTGGCCTTTGGATGCTTTTTCTGGAGAGATAAGTTAAGTTGATTTAAATAATGTTATATTTTAATGTTGACCCCTTGGCCTAGCTTCATCACTTAAGTTGTTTTAAAAGGGGGACTTCGTGGGTGAATACCTCATTAGAAGTTTGTTAAATATTTTCAAGGCCAAAATTATGTGATGCTTAAGGGGGACGCCAACTTCAAGGAGCTTAATATTTTATTAAAAGATCAAATATTGCCTTGGGAAGAGGGATGCCATTCTTGGAGGGAAAATGAAGTCAATTCAAAGTCAAAAAAGGGCGCATTTTTTAGAAGCTTCTAGAGATGCTTGCTAAGTCTATAAAAGGAGGCCTTCTCTCTTCAGTTCATCATCTCATATTTTCAGTACAGTTATGCTGCCGAAATGGTGACAGAGTTGCTTCGAGGAAAGCACACCTCCTAGCTTGGCTTAGCTTCTTGCTTGAAAGATAGCAACTAGTTGAGAGGTAGATTGTACTTGAGTTTCTTAGCATCTTAGTTCAGTTTCCTTGCATGCTAGTCATATTTTGGAGTTGCTGATTATCATAGCTAATTGTAAGTTTCATTCATAGATTCAAAAATAAAAATATTTCTGTTCTAGGTGTTTTACCAACCTGATTTCTTGCTAGGGGCGACCTTGAGTGCCAAGTTTTAGATTTTATTTTCAAGTGTGGGATTTTATGGAGCAAAATCTCCCCTCCTTGAGGGCCGTACCTTTCTAGTGGTGCTTGGATTTTCATGCAAAAATATATATGAGGCTTTGGGTCAGTTTTATGGTTCATACTTGGGTGCCAATATCTTAGAAGCATTATGCATTTTATCTTATGTGTTTTGGGTGAGTTTTGAGTGAGTTGTGTGCATTTTAGTGGATTTTTAAGGTTGCTGACTATGCATTTTAAGTTGCAGGTCTGTCAAAAATCAGATTATAAAGTTTGTCCTTTGAGTGGAGTTTTGGGCCTAAGCATTCTTATCAAGCAAGGGGGAGTCTACTATACTGTTGCAACTTTATTTAACTGTTAATCTTATGTTCTTGGCAGGTACTCTCTATTTCAATGTAAGCTGAATAGTAGTACTATCAGCATTATCTTTATCTCTTTCTTTGCTCATTGTACTTCCCACTGAATAAGTGGAAGAGGCTGGCTTGCCGCCTATTTACTTTCAGTTAATAGTTTTTAGGGACCCTCTGACCATATGCTCGCCATCTCTTGGCGCCATCGTGGTTAGAGTTACTTTCAGCTCAGCATGCATAAGATCCTCTGACCATATGCTTGTCTATCCTAGACGTATTCTTGGTTAGAGTTCCCTTCCAATTCTGCATTTGTATCAGATCCTCTGACCATATGCTCACACCTTGCCCAACATCGGGATCCTGGTGTACATCCTTGGTTAGAGTTGCTTTCCGCATCATTTTAGTTTTAGAGCTAACCTTAACAGGTGCATGTTGATTGTAATTGTAAATGGAAAAAACAAAAAAAAAATTAGTCTGGTTCATTACATTGTTGGTCTGATTTTCTGTTTGCTGCATTTTTAAAAATATCAAACCTGATATATTTCATATATTCATCATGATTTCTGTTGATTATTTTGTATTTGACATTGGAGATTGTTCCTAACATGTTGATGATCCATTGCTAGGTATATCTTCTTTCTAGTGCATTTGAAGCTTGATATTGTAATGCTGATTTTCAGTAGTATTGATCAGCCTTTATATTTCTGCACTTTATATTTTGGTATATCTCACTTCTGCTGAATAAGTGGTCGAATTGTTTTACATTTCAGTTCATTTCATCACTCCTGCTGAATAAGTGGTTGGGTTGTTTACCTTTCTATTTGTATTTCTGCTCCCGTTGAATAAGTGGTAGAGCTTTTTATGGTCGGTTCACCGCCTAAGCATTTACTTTTCCATTATGGTCGGCTAGCCACCTACAGTAATGTACTTTCAGTTTCAGATTTCATTTAATGATCCCCTCACATCGTATGCTCTCACGTTGCCCACATTGGGATCTGGGTGATCAAAAAGTGAAGGGTTATCTTTCAGCTGGTTATATTTGTTAGGCTAACGCAAACAATGAATTTTATGTGCTGATAATTTCAAAAAAAATTAAGGGGAATATTTTAGGTTCCTTCCCCATGTGATGTAGGAGAAAGTGTGATTAAGACCCTAGATCCCTTTTTCCCATAGCACACATGGAAACACCACTTCCAAGCTTGCCACTTGGGGTACAACCAAGCACAAAATAACACCACATAATCCTCACACTCTCCACTCACAATATTGTACTCTACATCACTCCTTGTTGCCTCATTTTGATTCTCTAACATTGCTTCTTCGATGTTGCATTTGTCCTCTATTCCATCTTTGACCTCTTTGTTGATGCACTCCATGGATGATGATTTGTCCTCCCACCTCCTCTAACCTCACACAATCATAAACAATGTATATATAGCAATCTCAATCTTGAAAGATGATCCGCATTGGCTATAAGGTGGTGCAAAGCTTTAGGACACATGAAACATGAAATGTGTGGTCGAACAAGTGTAAACAACCTCCAAAGCAAATGTGGTGATAACGAAAGGGAATATCCAATGTGCCTCCACATGGACTCCTTAGTTGACACAACTCCCAAAATGTTGGCACAAAAGAAAACCATGTAAGTTTGTTAGTTCCAATTGAGACTCAAAGACAATGCTATGCTTTTGCAGTTGCCTAGACCTCATGAAACATGAACATGATGGCACTCTATGCCTACACAACCTCCTCTCCAAACCACAAGACCCAAAAAGCATTTGTGGTGAAATGTAATGGCTTCTCCTATCATTTTGTAGTGACTTGCACATAACCACACAATGAGTTCCTCACTTGTCGCCCACCTAGCCATCCTCATTCGTTTGTTGATCACCTCAAAGCATTTTGCTCACATTTCCTTTGTACACACCTTATTAGATTGCCTCACCACTGTCACTCTATTTGAAATACAATCCCATTTTATCCCACTCACTTGCCTTATGCAAATTTCATCATAGTTAGCGATCTATTTTCCATCGTAATTTACAACTTCTCAATCACACAATCCATTATTGATTGCCTCAAGTTCGATGATTTTTCTTAAAATCCTTGCGATTGCCTCACACTCGGTGATTTGTCCACAAAGCTCCTTTGCAAGCTGCTTGTATTCGACGATATGTCAACAAGTGAAAATGTCCTCTTATTTCCTTAAGTTTGGTGATCTACTTACAAATCAATGCAACCGCTTCACATTTGACAATCTGTTCACAAGTCATTGCAAGGTTGGAAAACTCGGACTCGGCAGCCCAAAAATAGAACTCATACTTGGGACTCAGCACAGACTCGGAAAAAAACTCGGCTAGGACTCGGCAAAAAAAAAAACCATAGTTTTACAAAAAAGAAGAAGAAATTAATGCAATTAGAGAACATAAGAGACTAATTTGATTATCAAACACTCATAATTCAAAGATTACACGTCATATGATCATCAAACACTCAATAATTGAAATTTCATCATTCATACTCATAGTTTCAAACTTTCAAATGTATAACAGCATCATACGTTTATAAATGTTTACATATAATCATATGTCAAAAAGAGGAAAACATTAACAACCAAATATAATCTATATCTTCCTCTTTCCCCTCCCAATGGTACTCAATTTTGAAGGCCTGGAACTAGTAGGTGCTATAGTATCCAAATGAGGAAATTGAGGAGTGGTTTCTTGATCTTCAAAAGCATCTTTGTCCTCCGCCATGGCATCCAATCCTGCTGCTGCTCTCTCCAATTCAACAAGATCCTCATCAGTAAGGAAGACATCAACATCATCATTTTGTTCATCAACAATTCATTCACCATATGGATCAATATCATCCAAGTCGATGGACTCATGTGAAACACCCTCCACCTTTCTAGTTCGAAGGCGAAGGTTGTACCGAACAAAAACTAGATCATTTAGGTGCTGCTGGGTCAACCTATTTCTCTTCTTTGTGTGAATGTTCTCAAATAAACTCCAATTACGTTCACACCCAAAAGCACTACATGGCTGAGACAAGACATGGATGGCTAGCTTTTGAAGATTTGGCGTGCTAGCACCATAGTTCTTCCACCATAAATCTACAAAAACACATTTAAAAAATATAAGTACTAAGAAATAAGAATAAAGTAAAAAAAGTATATGTAAGAATCAAGTTTCTAATTTCATCTTGTAGTATACTATTGAAAATTTGTAACAATTTTTTTTACCTGGTTGTTGTTTTCCTCTCCTTTCAATTGTTTGTTGTGAGGAAAAGAGTTTCCCCTTTGCACCCTTGTAGACCTTGAATAGATAAAAGAAAAAGTAAATCAAATATAGAAAATTCATAGATAGTCAACATTGCAAATTCATAAATAAGATGTAACAAATCTCACCTCCAACTCATCAAGCACCCTATCTCTCATCTCATGATCAGGCACCATCCTATCGATGCATGTGACAAGACCTGCCATGACCTCCTCATTTGCCTTAAATATGTTTGAGAAGTAGAACTTCGGGTTAAAGAAGTAGGCAAAGGCATGTATTGGTTGGTGGAGTTGGTTTGTCCATCTCCGATCAATGATGCGCCAACTGATTTCATATTTCTTTTTGTTGTCACCATAGTAACTTGAAATGGCCTCTTTAGCCCTATCCATTGCCTCATAGATGAAACCCATTGGCATGCCCTCTCCATCCACCATACGAAGAACCCTCACCAAAGGTTCTATCAATTAAAAAAATGAAAACAAATGTTACATTATTACAAAATTAACCCCTCAAAAAAAAAACAGCAAATAGATTATCATGTATAAAGTTTATTTTTGTGTTTGTTACTAACCCCAATCAACTCCTCTCCATTTTTGATGAACGTGTCATCAAAAACTATACTTACAATCCTCTCTCCTTCGGGTTTAGTGGAAAATGAGGACTCCCTCCAAGCATCGAACACAAACATTTGCTTGAGATGAGCAATGGCACCAAGAGTTCTTTGCAATGTGAGGAAGTGGCTAGCAAATCGTGTAACTCTAGGTCACACAAGGTCCTTGCCATTTGTGAAATTCCTCATCAAAGAAAGCACCCAAGTATGGTTGCAGATAAATTTTGCAACATTTTTTGCATCTTCAACCACACTTTTGACCCATCCAATCTTCCCAATGTCCTCTAGCAACAAGTCCAAGCTATGTGCAACACAGGGAGACCATGCAATTGTGGGATACCTTTTTGTAAGTAATCTACTTGCAGCTACATCTATAGCTGTGTTGTTCGTGATAATTTGGACAACATTATCAACACCAGCCACCTGAATCACCCCATCTAATAAATTGCATAAAGTCTTAGCATTTTTGACTTCATTGGAGGTATCTATTGACTTTAGGAACACCAAACCACCATTAGAGGCCACTGAAAAGTTTAGGAGAGTCCTATTTTGTCCATCTGTCCACCCATCAAATAAAATTTTGCAACCTTTTCTTCGCTAAAATTTCTTTTGCTCATCAACCACAAGTCATGTATTCTTTATGGCTTCCTATAGCAATGGCCCACTCAAATCTTTAGCTGTTGGGGTCTTAAATCCCTTACCTGCAATTGTAAGGGCATTCACCAAACCTTCCCAATATGGGCTACTCGCCACATTGAAAGGTAAATTATTGTAGTACCAAAAGTTTGCTACTGTCATCCTAGCTTCATGATGCTTTTTCTTATTCCAACCAGTACTTCAAGTGAAGGTTGTGCTCCTGGAACATTACGTGGAATAAAGTAATTTGGTCCCGATGAAGTACCCTGGCCAGCACTAGCAGTAGAGAAAAAACCCTTAGGACTCTCACCAAAAGATGAATGTGGATGACGGATGCTTGGACTTGGAGTACCATGGGGCATAGATGGTGTAGAAGTGGATCCACTCATTGTTGCTGCTATTGCATCCTTTGTTTTTTGTCTTTCATCTTTTTTCATCTCATATTCAGCAAGAAGGGCCTTCATCTCTCTAATAATCTTAGGAGTCGACTTAGGGCATCCCTCCACATTTTGCCCAGGTATTCTTGCAAGGTGATATTTTAATCTGTTTATTCCTCCTGTCATCCATACGTCCATGTAGGGTCTTTTCTCGTTCCCCTTGGGTTTGAAGATGACATTGTCGTTTGAAGTTCAACATGAAAAATAAAATCAGCAAGGGTTTGATAAAAAATCAGCAATTAAATGAGATTCAAACATTTGCAAAAAAATAGAATGCAAAACCAAGCTAGGAATAGTAGGAATTAGGCTATTAAGGGAAATAGAAAAAAATTGGCTGCATTTCCCATTATTTTTCTTCAATTTTCTGATTTTTAATTGAAGAAAACAAAAAAAAAGAGAAGCTAAATCACTTACCTGGATCTATTATGATCTCCTTAGCTCGTCTTCTCGGCTTCTACCAAGCTCGTTTCAAGTTGCAGACCTGTATTTGCCAAAGTAGAGGAGTGAAATGAAGAGAAAAATTAAAAAAAACATGTTTTAAAGCTTGTTTTGACATCCCAGCCGTCCAAGAGAGTCCCTAGACGGGACTCCTGAGGTTGGACTCAAGAGTCTCGTGTAGAGACACTCCTGGACTCGACTCCCAAGCTCGTGTCGAGTCAACTTGGCTAGCTTGCAGACTCTTGAGTCCGCTGAGTCCACGACAAGTCCAGCAAAGTCTTCGAACTTTGAGTCATTGCACGCTACCTCCATTCGACGATCTATCAACAAATATAAACTTTGATTTTGTCCCAAATTCAATCGTCACTTCTTTCCACTTCCAAGACTCTAACTTGGCGTTCTATTCACAACCACCCCTTGCAAACTACGTCATGGTCAACACACTGTTTACTAGCTTCCCATGATCGAACCAACTTTAATACCATTTGGTGTAGTGATGACCAAAGGGTCCAAAGGAGGACTGCCTAATCGTGCAACTAACCACAACTAATACAAATAAAACAAGAAATTCCACACAAAACATTAAGTTTATCTTGGTAAAACCTTGATTGAGGGAAAGCCCAACCTCCAAAAGATACCTCCACATATTATTAAATCCTCAAACCCATTATAGTTTCCTGCAAAGGGCCTTCTCATATGCTAGGATGCAACCACATGATTACAACAAAATTACACAACAATAAATAATCACCACTTAAGGCTTCACATGCGTAGACCGCTAACCATGGAAACACCACTTCCAAACTTGGCACCTGCTCTACAAGCAAGTACACAATAACACCATAGAATCCTCACACTCTCCGCTCACAAGATTGTACTTTGCATCACTCTCGTTGTTGCTGCACCTATCCTTTGTTTCATCCTTGACCTCTTTTTTGATGCACTTCGTGTAGGATGATTTGTCTTCCACCTCCTTCCCTATCCTCATACAGTCATAAACAATGTAGATATAGCAATCTCAATCTTCAAAGACGATCCACATTGGGTACAAGGTGGTGCAAAGCTCTGGGCCACATGAAACATGTGGTCAACCAACTGCAAACAACCTCCAAATCGAACGTGTTGATAACGGAAGGGAACATCCTCATGCAATGCTCCTCATAGCATCTCTTGGACCCAGTGTACTTCCACAAGGACTCCTTAGTCAATGCAATGCAAGGATTCCTTAGTCAATTCAACTCCCAAAGTGTTGGCGCAAAAGAAGATTAAGTCTGTTAGTCCCAATAGAGACTTAGAGACAATGCTACCTTCATGCGGTGACCAACCTCATGAAATATGAACATGATGACACCCCATGCACAGACAACCTCCTCTCCGAATTGGGAGACCCAATGAGTATTTGTAACAAAATGTAGTGACTCTTCCTATTATTTTGTATTGACTTGCACAAAATGACAATGAAAAACCAAAAAATCCAATTGATACAAGTTAGTCCTCATACCTCTTGGATGCTCCTACATCAAACTTGTTGTACCCAAAACCAAAATTTTTGCTTCACTAAGGCATTTTGTTTAATTAAGTCTGATTCTTGTTAAAGTGTTGTCAAAAGGTCGTTTTTGGGGTTTTTAAATATGGAGTTGGTGTCAGTACTATGTCAGTTTGTTACCGAGGAGATTTAAGAAAAGTGAAAATCTGAACGAAAAATGTCAAAATTTTCTATCTCTGGAGAAGGGAGCACATTCTGAAATAGGCGCCCTATCTTTTAGGGGTCCAGATCCTGTTTTTAGGGTTTGTCACCTCCAGCAGACATTTGTCCGGCATCACGTCAGCTTCGCAGTGAGCTATCAAGCCTGTCAAACGAACCTGTTTTGAGCAAGTTACGGAAGATACAGTGCATATCAAGGCGAAAGCGAGAATTGGCTAACACTGGAGAAAAGCGCAGCTTTTTAGAAAGGCGCCCATCTTTTTGAGGTGCCAGATGTAGGTTTTTGACTGAATGCCCCCAAGATGTTTATCTCACGTTTGTTCAAGCTTCGCGACGCATCCGTCAGAGGATGAATCTGAGTTGCTGAAGCGTCTGAACCGGAGGTCAAATGTTGGGTCAAATCTTAGTCAAAATATCAGAGGAAAAAGCAAAAGAGCATATTTTGAGAAAGGCGCCCAAGCTTTTCAGGCCTTTAATGCTTTCTTTCTGATGATTTCAGATGTTCAGTGTGTCCGTGTTACGTTCAGCTTTCCGTTGCCTGTCTCCGTCAGATCAGAAGACGTCTCGTCAGCTTGCAGTCAAGGTTTTTATATTATTTTTGTCATTTCCAGAAATGGCCGAGTCTGGAATGAAAAGAGCAACTTTTGAAAGGGGCGCTCTTGTTTTTCACCCCTCAAATGACGTTTTCTGGGGAAATGTGCCTTTGCAGCCGTCGTGCAGAACGAAGTTAGCTTCGCAATGAACCTGAGTTCCAGTCCTGAAAGTTAAGAAAATGAAAGTTATGAAGGATTTTGTTTTTCCCTTCGTTCGAAATGCAGAAGTTGAAATTTGACGAAGTCAGGGAAAAAGCGCAGCTTTTGGAAAAGGCGCTTGAATTTTTGAGCCTTCAGATGTCAGTTTTATGACGTGCAGTCTCAAGATATCATTTGATCAGTTCTTATCAAGCTCTGCAATGCACCTGTCAGCCAGCCAATCGGAGAGCTCAGTCAACCAGGGTTAGAGGATGAACAGAGGTCCCGGCAGAGGTTTTAGCTTAAATTTTCATGAAATTTGGCTAAGTGTGGAATTCGCCCAAGAGGTCAAAGTTGAATTTTCGAAAGTGAATTGAATGGACGCCTTAACTGGAGTTCTGACTGCAGTTAGACTGAACGATTTCTGGGTTGTCATCTTCAGTTCGTATATTGGCATGTGGAGTGATCTTCCAGTTCGCATGTCTAGTTAACTAGTTTGCATGTTCAGTTAGCTATTTTTAGCATATTGATTGCATGTTAAGTTTAACTGAAGATTATCACTAAAAGTCAACTGAAGTTTGCATGCATGGCATTTTTGGTCAAAATTGTGAAGATTTTAGTGAAGATGGCGCTTCATCAAATGTCAATTGAAGTTCAAAAGGGACGAATTGAAGGATGAAGCATTGTTTTGTGAAGCATGAAGCATTTTCAGTGAAGTATGGCGAATTTGAAGTTGATAACTTCACTCATGAAAAGGTTCGCTATTTTTAGTTTTTGAAAAGTGAAGCAAGATATTGATGAAGATGGCGCACTTTTCAAGGCAATGGCAACTTTAGTTTGAAAAGGGTTGCTATTTTTAGATTATATTGATTAAAGCATGAAGTTGGCGCATTCTTGAAGGCCAAACTGAACTTCCAAAAGGCTAGCTATTTTTAGCATATTTATTACATGAATAAGGCGAATTCCTTATTTCATTCTTATTGTTAACTGAAGTTTGCAAAAGGGCACGCCTTAGGTCAAGTTGATGAATCCAAAGCAGGGTTGAAGGTGGCGAATTTGATAAAGATGCTAACTGAAGTTAAAATCGCATGGATGAGTTTAACTGAAGACTTGAAAGGCAAACCCTAATGCGTCCACTTATTGAGCTTGTTCGAGTTCCAGTTAACTGTTATGAGGTCCAATGAGAAGCCAAGCGCCATTTTTATGCATGCTTTATTTGGTACGAATTTTCTATGATGAAATTCTATATATTTCAAAGATGGCGTCCATTATTGCATCATCTTTTGCTCTGAAGCTTGTATTCTTTTGAGCGACCAGCAAGCTTAAGGTGATTCAGGTGTCCGTTTTCAGCGTTCTTCGAAGCTACGAGTTCAGATTCTTCAGAGAAAGTCGATTCTAGACTTTATTTCCACTTTGCATGCAGGTTGTATCAAGATTCGAAGAAGAGATTTGCAGATTTTTCAGAAGCAGACAAGCAAAACTTTCTATCTTCTGTCTTATTTCTTCTATTTCTCACCTTAGGTACTTTCTTCGCATGCCAGAGTAATTCAACACATTTTCAGAATCTTTCATCTGGGTTCTCATATTTCAGCGTTTGCAACAAGACCCACTTCTTAGATTTTTTCGAGAAAATCGCCCCGTAGTCTTCATTCTGAAGCTCTGAGCCTTTTTCCGAGAATCTCTTTGCATGTGGGCTTGAATCACATTTTTTAGAATCCAGCTATCTAGGTTTGTTCAGAATTCAGTTGTGCACAAAACCCATGTTCCCATTTCTTCAAAATTTCTTCTGTCAGAAGCTATTTTTAGCCTTGTTCAGAGTTTTTCAGAAAGTTCTTCAAGCATATTCGACTTTACAGTCAAAAGTCACCATTTTCAAAATGCAGTTCAATCTCATTGATTACAAGGTGAAATCGGCCCTTACACATAATTTCACCAAGACTTCAGATACGGACCTAAATCATGTTTATCCAGTGGTCAATCTGAGCAGTTTAGAAGGTGTTAGCAGCAATTCGATGAGGAATCTTGAGCGTTCCGGGTTGCTGGCAGCGGCATCCATTCCTGTTTCTATCTTCGATCTTGAGTTCATACTTGCTTGCATTAAGCATTATGACTCGTCTTCACGACAGATCAGATCGGTTGATGGAAGAGTGATTTGCAGTCTCAAGCCGAAGGACATAGAAAAATGTTTTCTATTCCTCCTCGTTCAGATAACTTTACAGTTAATCTTGAAGCTTGTGAGAAGATATGGGATACTGATCATCAACGTTCACAGAGAAAAGTTGCTCAGAAATGGTTGACAATTCAGAAAACTAACTTGCCTAAGAAGGTTGGTCGTGGTGAATTTAAAGGAGAAGTTGCTGTTTTGATTACCTTACTCAACCGAGTTACCGGTCAGTCAGATGCTAATTCTTTCCGCCCATGGATGTTCTACCTGATTACCAGAATCCTTGATGGCACAGAACGTTTTGACTGGGCTATGTTGATTAGTGACTGCTTACATCAGCAGATTTCTAATTTTCTCAAGCATCACGAGTTTCATATGATATCCTATTTGGTTTACTTGGTTGCATTCCAGGGTAGTTTCAGACTTCTTAAAACCAATGGCACTCTCGGTGTTCAGCGTGTTCATGAGTATTATCCACAGCCAGAGTTTTCTCAGTCTGAGCAGGACTTCCGAGTGGTGAACGATCATTTTTCCATGAGGACTGTGAGAGATCTTGATGATGAGTTGCACATTTGTATTTCAGCTGAGGCCAAATCAGCAATGGAAACTTGGGCAGATTGGTTCATACAGTTTCCTACTTTCACATACCTCCGAGTTTATGGTTATGTTGGAGAGCCTCTGATGTTGCCAAGATATCCGTTTGACAAAATTGTCTTTATGGAGTTCCTCAGGCAAATGCAGCATGTTCACTTCTTTCTTCGTAGTCGTCATAAGGCTGCGGCAAATTTTCCATTTTCATTGGGAATTTTCACATGTGATGCAGCAACAGATGCTAGACGTATGTCTACTGAGATAGAAAGGTTTAAATTCAAGCCTTATACTGAGAGGCGTTCCTACGATCCTCTTGGTCATTATGCAAATCGGTTAGAGCGAGGGATTGCACATACGCCAGCACTTGAAGATTTCTGGGCAAATTGTGAAGATGAATTCGAGGTTCGTCGTCGTCATTATTGTAGACTCACTGTTGGACAGCTCTCTGATTATTTGTCAGAAGATGTTGATGGTTTGTCGGATGATGATGGAGAAGTTCTTCTCAATTCTTATGTTAAGGATCAAGTTGCTAGGCAGCCACTTCGCTCACCTGATTGGTATGCTAAGGAGAATACTTCTATTGAAGAGATTTCCAGATCAGTAATCAAGACTAGCAGGTTATTCTTGGAGAGCAAACGAACACGGAAGTCAGTTCCTGTAGCAGAGCCGCCAAAGGATTTCTCGTCATTGCCTTCTACTTCTAGAGCAAGACCCAGAGTCAAAGCTATTATCATACCTCCGGAAGGGGTTAGGCTCAGTGGAAACACAGGGAAAAGAGCTACTGGTAAAAGGAACAGAAACAAATTGAGAATGTTCCTGAGGTTCCAGTAGAGACAGACAAACTGAGCCTCACGTTTCATCTCCTAGTTCACCTCACGTTCCGCCTATTGATATAGATTCTGAGCCTGAGCCACCAATTCAAACAGGATCGGAGACAACTGAAACACCACAGGTTGATACATCAGGGACAGTCTCTCCGCGAATTGAGAATATTGTTCAGTCTTGTTGGCTCGAAAAGTCTTTGGGAAGGCAAAGGCGTGAACCGTCATACAACCTTGATTTGTCTGAGTTTGGTGAGCCTTACCAGAAGAGATCAAACAAGAAGATTAAGAAACAAGTGCACATTGAAAAGACCCCTGAATCAGAGATTGTGATAGAAGTTGCAGTGCCTCCAGAGGGTAAAAGCTTGGACGAAGTCGAAGTGGGTGACTTTACATTCACTAAGGCTAATCTTGGCAGGACTACACGAGAGACAGATGTATCTCTTCTTAAGATTGTTACCAATAATCTTGAAGAGCGTATCACGAAGGATGGAGAAGATAAAGCTTTACTCAAAGCTGAAAATAGTCAACTTCGTCAATACATTTCTGATCTTGTTCATGGGAATCCGAATAGAGCACCTGTTCTTCTTCAGAGCACACCTGCAGAGAAACGAAAATTGGATCAGTTAGTCAGTCATGGCAGACTTTTGGATGATTGGATTGACAGTTTAGTTGCTGCTGGTAAAACTCTTCTTGCAGATTTGTATCAGTTGAGGAGTGAGGCACACAAACTCCGTCAGGGTATTCAGTTGCTGGATATTGCAGTTGCAGAGAGTTTGGCAAAAGATCGTGTTCTTATATCTCAGTTATCAGTTGCATGCGATGCTTTGGAGGAGGTTGAAGATCAAGATAAAGTTTTCACTTGGAGAGAGCAGCACCTTCTCAGAACAGAAATATGTGAGAAGATCTCTACCAAATTGTTTTCATTGAAGGATGACGTAGTTGGAGTACTTGCACTTGTCAGTGGCTTCGTTGTTCAGATTCCGTGTCATTATCTTCTCGAAGATGGCACGTATGTGGAGTTGGAAAAAGTTCAAGCAGAATTCGAGAAGCTGATTTATGACAGCCTTGAAGGTGAACCTAGGGCGCCTAAATTAGAAAATGTTTCAGTAATTGCAGCCAGTTTGAGAAAGGCGACTGAAGAATGCAAAGATGGTGTGCACACGATTACTGAAAGTGGCAGAGAACTAAAGAAACAGACTGTTATTTTTAGCAGCATCAAAGTGCCAGATGACAGGGAGATCGATGAGTTCTTGGTCGAAGTGTTAGACCGAGTTGACATGGAGTGATCTGTCAGTTAGAACGTGCAGTTAATTTCTAGGGTTGAGTCCTGAGCAGCAGTTAACTTGACTTCCAGTCTTCAGTTCACTTGCTGACTTAACACATGCTTATCTCATCCTTGGAATTATCAACACAGGAGTTAGGGTTAGGGTTTCCAGTTAACTGAAGGTAGTGGCCAGTTAACTTTGCTTTAAATAAGGACGTGCATGCTTGCACATTGTCCAATTAGGTTATTTGTACCAGTTAAACTGAGGGTAGTTGCCCAGTTAACTGTATAGTTTACTTCATTAGGGTTAGGGCGCATGACTTGCATGCATTGCAAGAACTGTAGTGAACTCAAGGTGATTTTAGGGTTACCTACACCTTGATGTATATAAATAAGAGCTTTTGCTCATTTGTAATTAACTTTTGCTTGAGAGAGAAATATATGCTGCGCCTACCTTGCCCTCAATATTGCTCTTTTTGGTATTTGTTCATGTGTCTTCATTATTGCAATTGATTGTTATGCCACATAGGGTTTCGAAAGATTGTAATGCTGGATTCTTCCATAGTTTAGAGAAATCTGTCTTGTGAATCTTTTATTGTTATGATCAAACGTTATGCCACACAGGGTTTCGTAAGATTGTGATGATAAAACCGTTTTGTGAAGTATTTACTATGCTGATAGAGTGTTATGCCACACAGGGTTTCATAAAGTTTTCATGGTGAATCTTCTCTTAGATTAGGAAATCTGTTTTGTGAAACTTTTATCATTACGATTGAGTGTTATGCCACATAGGGTTTCATAGAGATTTTGATGATAAAAGCTGTTTGTGAGTCTTTACTATGCTGATTAAGTGTTATGCCACATAGGGTTTCATAAGATTATCATAGCAAATTCTCAAATCTGTTTTGTGCTTAATAAACTTGTTCAGATTGAGATGATAGTTGCGCCACCTTGCCTTCAAGTAGAGAATCTGAATGCGTTTATCGTCTGATAGTCATAACCTTGCTCCGTTTCCTCTTGCTCTGTTTTCCTGAGGAGATTGGATAGATATAAGTTGTAGTTTAGTTGATTTGCGAAACCAGAGAAAACTCAGCTGCAACGTGTAAGTTCTTTCAAGAAAGCCTTGTGCCTCTAGCAGCTGAAACAAAAAGACAGGACATAGTTTTAGCTTATTTTCCTTTGCAAGTACATTTGTCAAAGCATAACGAGGGAGCTTCCCCTCCATAATTTGAAGAGCACTCATTGCGTAGTGTGCATAGGCTGTTCATAACAACTTCTACTCCAGAGGTGTTAGTTGTTACGCCAACATAATCTTAAGTTTTCATCATCCTAGTCTAGTAGTCGTCTACAATAGGGGTTAAAATTCTCAACATATGTTATCAAAATTTGTAATATATGACCCCAAATATGTTTTTTGAAAATATGCCAGTCTGCTGTTATAAATTTCTGAGTGTTTGCCTAGTGTTTTCATGTGTTTGTTTTTATAGACCAAGCATGATGAAACTTTTCCAAATGAATGAATAACAGTTTTCAATGTTAACAAAGTAAAATGCTGCTAATAAAGATAATTTTCTGATCATTCCATATTCAGATTTTAATGAGTCATATTCAGATTGCAACTAAATACATCAGAGTATTTTTTGCAGACCTGGAGATTGTGCAATACGTCCAAATAAAGAGCTAACCAGCAATAACAATGGCCACAACAAACAAGTAACTTTCTCCATGCAAACTGAGGGGAGATCCCAAGTGATTTCAGTCCAAATTAACAACTCAGGTTGACCTATACATTAGCAGGTCGAATCTGGAAATGCACACCAAACTGGGCGCCTGGCTCTAGGAGGCGATTTTCTTAATAAATTCAGTCCTTGTCCCAAAAATGCAAATGAGTATACCAAATGGGGTTCCTTGACAAGGAGAGTCCAATAAATCAATACCCATGTTGAGAATAAATTCTGTTCAAGAACTGTATGCCAAAAACCAGGTTCAGGTCCACACCAAAAAGTGCCCAGAAATCATGAATATCATGACCAAAATGCATCTCAAACTTCACTAAATCGATACCAAGTCTCCACAAGCCAAAAACAAGCAACCCACATCAAAAATGCTCGAAGATATTCATGCTTTATGACCGTAATCTTCAACTTTGAAGCTCTAATGGTGAACTCTGAATGAGGGCCTGTAATGTCCCGTTTTTTATTACATAAATAAAATATAATATTATTTTAATTACTTAATATTTCTTCAAATCTTAATTCAAAAGGGAAATATTATTAATTAAATAATATTATATTTAAGTGACTTATTAAATGCAGATCTAAAATTAAGTCACAAATTGGAAATTAAAAAGTGCAGGAAATTTGAAGAGCCACAGAAAACGAAGAGACAAGGAAAAGAAATAAAAGTTTGAAGGAGAGCTGATTGCAAGGAGGCTTGGATATTTTCTGGTTTTAGAGAGCTTGGCTTTCTTATAACTTAAGGACGAAAAGCCTTGAGTTTGACGATTTGGACAAAAACCCAAATCTGTTTCAAGTGGATTCATTTTAGGATTCACATTGTGCTTAATGGTGAATTGATTGATTGTGAAAATTGATGGTTTGTACTTTGTAGAAAAATTTCAGGAGATTGTATTGAGTTCAGAATCAGCTGTTGAACTAAATAAAGATTGAAGTCTTTAAAGACAGTTTCGGGTGTGATTAGATAATCAGGAGGCTGTCGCTTGGAAGAGGTAATTTTGTGGAAGCCATCTTCAACGCAGAGGTAAGTGAAAGGTTGTGTTTGTTTGAAACATTCTGCTTCTTCATATTAATCTAGACCGCTCGTCTAAGCGAAAGCTTGAGAAGATATGCACAACATAATGAAGGGGCTAAGTTAAATGTCAGTTGAAGAAAATTTAAAAGATGGCGCCACCTGCTCTGACAGATCTTTCAAAGATCACGAAGGGAATTGATTTTCATTCAAAGGCGATTGGGAAACCTATTGGGAGGTCATAAAAGCAAATTAAAAGAAATCTAGATGTTTGAATTGTTTATGCTTTGGCGATGGAAGAAGGCGGAGCTTCAGATGCCACATTAATTAAATTATCGAAGGCATAGACATAATTAAGTCGAGCTATGGAAGGAGTTTGGAGTGGCAATAATAGTCGGGAGGCTTGGTCATAGTTACCATGGCATTATTCCCCTGGCTCATAAATCAACAACCTCATTTCTGGAAAGCATCGAACTTCTAAGATTTTAATCAATTGGCATTATGGTAGGATTTAACGAGGAATACATTATAGAAGATGTCCGTTCAGATTGAAGTTGCTTAAATGATTTAGAATCAGCATAAGAAAGATAGAGGGTTAGAAAGACAATTACAAATTGTTATGCAATGATCATAGTGCTGGGAATTTGGGGGTCTTGAATGGAAGTGGCGATTCCTGAAGGAGTAACGAAAATTGCAAGAGCCGTTGATATTGGATTTACATTGCAGAAAATTATTCAGAGGGCCGAAGTATCAGTTGGAAAGAGACGATTAAACTTCTTTGCTGTCGTTTCATGTTATGGGAGAATGATGGAAGGCAGTATGAGCTGTCTTGGAAATTGAAAGGGTCTAAGGAAGGCGACAGATGATGAATGGTTTATAATAAATATCATTTCAAGTTTTCTGGGAATTCTCAAAAGAACACGTCATGATGTTGTGTTGTAAAGAAATCTGATTGGTGTCATATCTTTGATGAGTCGTGGTCATGCCAAAGACACTCGCATATTCTAATACAATGATTGAATTCATTAGAGAGGTCATTGAAATTGGAGGAAGTTCATGTGGCAGTTGAGAGTTCAAATTGGGAGTTTTAATTTAATAGTGCCGCTTGATGGTTAAAGCTCGGTAAATTGTGAAGTGTCGGGGGTCTTGGAAGTGCCGGAATTTATATAGTTTGTGCGGTGGAAACATGGATATGCTTGAAAACTCCCTTTGCTGATACATTTAAAATCTTACCACGTCCATATAATTGCCATCGCACATTGAAGAAGAAGCCGTCAATTCTATCAGTTGTGGTATGATTTGGAGCTGAGTCGGCTAAGAGAATCGTGTTGCTAGACAAGGGGAAGAATACGTGGAAGTTGCTGCTGCTGTGTCTATTCACATGAGCCGCTTCAATCTTGTTTAAGTGTCACGACACACTTTATGGCTTTAATGCTTTATGTAATTGCATTTGGGAGTCAAAGAACTATGGGCTTGTATTCTCATCAAGTTTTTAGGTCAGAGCTATTAACTGTTGACATGTATGAATGGATTAAGTATTGCAGGCTGTGTAATTTCTGAATCTTAATATCCCTGTTTGATACTCCTTATGTTATCTAGTATTTACTATCGGTGCCATTTTATATTCATTTTCTGAATGGTTATTTATGAAGTAGTGAATTAGTGATATTCATTTTGAAATAAGAAATTGCAATATTATTAAGTCACTTCTTCTATTTATCAAATGAGAGAAAATCTACAAACTCAGAAACAGCCTTGTAATGTCCCCATTTTAGCCCGTTATTGTTTTCTGTTAGATTAGCCTATTATTGGCTCTCGTAGGCTAATGCAGTTGGTTAGAGGGTCCTGGTTGGTAGTTATCATAGTGTTTTCTTCTCTGGAGCTTAGTTGGGTTCAGTATTGGCCTTCGTTTGACTCAGTTTCTCACACTTACTATTTATAGTAAGTCACATTGTCAGTGAAGTCAGTATTGCTATATTTAGTAAGGCACCCGAACAGGCCTCGGTTGCAATATCGATCTCCATATTCAGTTGATTTGGCAAATTTATGAGCATTTAATGAGTTATTATCATGAAAGGTTACTTTAATGATAATTAAATAAAATAAACGCATAATATAAATTTATAAGTTCACTTTATATTCGATGGGGCCATGACCCTTCATTAAGTGACTTAAAGTACATTTTTATTTATCTTGACTTGGGCGCCCATATATTAACGCATTTAATAAAGTTAATGAGGAAACATGAATATCGTTTAAAATAATATTAAATGCTCATGAAAGGGGGTCGACTTCTTGAAGAGACTATATAAAGGCAACCAAAGCAAATGCTTATCATGGATTGTTTATTCAACACATGTTTTTTGGAGTTTGTGCTGTGGGGAGAAGAAAGGCTAGGGTTTCAGCCATTTTTGATCATTGAGAACATTAACTCTTTCTGATTTTTGCATTTCTGAGGTGGTGAAAGATCCATTGAAGATTTTCCTGAGGTTTGGCTTCATCCAGAGGTTAAAATAGAGCTTATTTGTGAAGATTTCTACAAACTTTGAGCAGATTTGAAAGGGTTTTATTGCTGCACTTCATCAGTTCATTAGCTGCTGTTATAACAGTGAATTCTGGGCAGATTTGAAGCTTGTTACAGGTCTTTAATTCACATCTCAGCCAGCTCCAGAGGTTAAAATAGAGCTTATTTGTGAAGATTTCTACAAACTTTGAGCAGATTTGAAAGGGTTTTATTGCTGCACTTCATCAGTTCATTAGCTGCTGTTATAACAGTGAATTCTGGGCAGATTTGAAGCTTGTTACAGGTCTTTAATTCACATCTCAGCCAGCCATACTAAGCATTCTAGCTGGGCGTGGTTCTTCCAGGAAAAACACCTAGACTTCTAGGCTTCTATCACTCTTATAATTGGCGTCCAAGGTGTTCGATACAGCTGCTGTAGTTTATATGTTGAAAGAACATTATTTCCAGGCTGGGCGTTGGGTTAAGGAGTTTTATCAGCTGCTGGTGTATTTCCAGAATTTCATAAAATTGTCTACTTCTATTTTCCAGGTATGCATATATATTGTAATAGCTATTGGAGACAATCTATTAAATAAATATATCATTTGCAGCTAGTTTAGTTCCAAATTATCTTGCATTTCCTTTATTCATTTATTACACTTGGCATCTATATTTAAAAAAAATACAAAAAATCATATATTGTTAAAAAAACCGAAAAAAAAACACAACACTTGCATAGCATTCAACAGTCGGAGAACAGGAGGATTCTTACGAGCCTATAGTTTAACTGTTTGACGATATGCCTCAAATGAACACTTGGTGAAAATTGAAAAAAATTATATGAAATTTGGGGTCGTACACTACATTGGTATCAGAGCTCAGCTCTTCTTGCCATCATGTGGATTTTCACACTAAATTTCAGTTTACTTCATTTGTGCCTAACATTGGTATCAAAGCTTAGAAAATTTTCTGCAGCCTGTTGGGTGATTTTGAGATTGATGTTTGAGTTGTAAATCATGGCATCATCGAGTGGCTACATTAAACAAAACACAAGAGAGATTTTAAATGATTTTGCTAGAGGTTAGAGGGAATTACAACAAGATTTAGCTCGATGAGTGTCTTAATGATCCGATGTTTTGATGGGAACAATGGGCAAGGAAGAAATTGTAGAAACGGTGATGATTCTGTAGTCTACAGGGGTTCAAATCAGAATTCTAGAGCTGTGACAATACAAGAATTTGAGAATCAAATTTTACAAGATTGGGAAAAATCAAGTGCTGGTTTTTGGAGTGAAATATCTTTTTGTGACTATAGGGATCTTAGGTGGAAGCATAGACCACACAGGGGTAGTAGATTTCGTAAACAAAATGACCGCCTGGTCACGCATGTAACTGCTATTGATAAATTTGGAGATGAAGAGAGAGCAAAGACTAAGAGAAAAAAAGAAATCAGCAGGAGTGAGCTCAGAAAACAAAACTGTTGTTTCACATGTAGAGAAATTCGGGAGCCTAACCACCAATGCCTAGATGAAAAGGTGAATAGGTCTGAAAAAGAAAAGACAATCACGGAACAAGTGGCTGAAATTGTTCCTAATGTCTTTGAGGTTACAAAGTTTGAAGATGGAGTTAGCTCTTCAAGTGTTTCCATCAGCGAAACAAAATATATTGATCTTCATGATAGCATTGAGAATGAGCAATCTGCTGATCTGAAGTTCATTGAATTAGCAAATAAGGATGTAAATGATTTTTACAATGTTTTCTTCCAGCAGGGTAATGCCGTGGACATTGAGGAAGAGGAACCACAAATTGCTTCTACAAGTGAGGTATGCAAAAGACTTTATGTTGGTGATATAGAGATTGAATTTGATAAGGCTTGTGGGAAGGAGACAAATATTTTTGAGGATACTGAGTTAGTTTATAATGCTGCCCCATCATTCTTACATGAAAATTGCAAGACATCAACTTATGGAACAATTAAATTTAATGATGATATGGTGCCTTAAAACGAAAACAAATCAGAAAAATTGCTGCATGAAGTTCAGGATGAACAATTGTCCAATGAGTCATGTGAGTTGAAGAAATAGATGAAAGTCACCGGGGATAGAGATTGTTCTATCTAGCTTGTAGGAAATAGTTTGGTGGCATCAAAAGAAAGGGAACAAGAAGTAGATAAGCTCACCTTTGAGTTTACATCTACAAAATTGATCTTGGAGAGTACTCAAGCAACTCTTCAAGAATTAGAATTTCAGTTAGCTGCTGCAAATCAAATTAAGGAGCAAGAAATTGGGAATGGTGTTGGAAAAAATCAGCAAGTACTAGATGAGTTTGATGGGCCTTATATTGATGTTGACATAGAGCAACCTTCCAAGTTGACAAGTACAGATTTGGAACAACAAGATGATCAAGTGGTTCAAGTGAATATGAACTCTTTTCAGCTCATTGATAATCCTCTTTTCAAGTGGGAAGCAAATTCCACTTTTGATAATCCACTTTTTATGTTGGAGGATGAGTCAATTTTTAATTCTGGTGATAAGTTTGATGATAAATACAAGATATGGAACCCACATCAAGAAACTGAATTCTTGAATTTGGAGGATCAATCTCCACACATAGGTACAGATTGCAGCCATGACACAGCAGATATAAGAAGTGATAAAGATAGTTTTCAGCTTGATACTCTTCATGAATCAACAGTTATTGAGGAGCTTTCAATGATAGATGAAGGTATGCATGAAATTTATGATGGCATCATGAAAAATGATGAAGAATATGTGCATTTTACGAATGTTAACAACAGTCTAGTGCCTTGGTATGAACTTCATACACTATTTGGCTAAGTTACTGGTTCGGTTTTGGGTTCGGGTTCGGGTTCGGGTTCGAGAACCCGGTTCGCCGGTTCGGGAATTTTTTTTTTTGGGGTTGGGTTCGTTTTCGGTTCAGTAATACAAAAACATTTAAAAATCAGAAATATATACATATTTGCAGCAGTAAATAGGTTCAGAATACACCACCATACTAATAGTCAAATAACATAGCAAAAATACACCACCACTTTCATAGTCAAATATTAAAATATTAGTGATACTCGAATGTCATGATATAAAATTATAAATTAAAGTTCAAACATAAAAATGTCAAGGATTACAATCAGCCATTATTGATCATTGATCAATCTAAAAAGTGTGAACATTTTTCTGTGTGGAAGGCAAACAAGAAAATGGTGTTACATAATTATTTACATTGTGAAAGAGCCAAAACCTTTTTCTTGCAGATCGTAGAAGAATCTGAGAGATTTTTTGGATGTCCTTGCCTTGGAAGTTTGGAACAGAATTCTTAAGTTCTTGTTGATGCAGTATTAGATGTGAAGTTTCAAAATAGGCATGGTTATATAAATTCTCATCTAAGGACTATCATTGCATCAAATTAAGAATTTTCAATCCTTTATAATCTAGACAAGAGAAGTATGGAGTAGTCTTCCAATGCTAAAGTCTTATTGTGAATCTCTTTGCTATCAATGGTTCAATTATGAGGAATCTGTCTTCTGCACCAAATGAGAAATATTCGCAATATGTGCTAGGAAGGAATAAGTCCATAAGATCGAGTATGCAAGAACTGAGAATTGCAAAATTGGCTTACATTTGACTTCCACAGAAATTTTCACACTTTTCGAACCCACAGTTAGGGTTTCAAACCCTGATCGAACCCACAGTCAGGGTTTCGAACCTTGTCGAACCCACAGTCAAAAAACCGAACCTAGGCCGTATTTGACCCGAACCGGACCCGAATTTCGAACCCGGACCGAACCCGAATCGTACCCGGGCTTCCCAGGGGCGAACCCGGTAACATAGCTATTTGGAGCTGATTATATTGTGGAACATCTTGAATTGGATATAGACTTGCATGAGATACATGATGATACTAATGGAAGAATTGAGTTAGATAATGGAATTTCAGTTATGGATTTCATAGAGGTGCCTTGGTTGGGAATGTTTGATGATGCTGATTTCAGTTCACACAAGAAATTCAGTATGAGTGTTGATGTTTTTCCTTGGGGGTTGCTAGAGAGTGGAGCACAAAGTGTGCATGATGAGTCGATGGTTTTAATCAGAGTAGCCCAACGACAATCTGATGGACAATTCAAAAGACTGATTTGGGATCCTGGTATTCAGTTTGACTTGTAGATGCTGATTGCTTGAGGGCAAGCAATCTTCAGGATGAGAGGAGTTGTAATGTCCCGTTTTTGATTACATGGAGAAATATAATATTATTTTAAATACTTAATATTTCTTCAAATGTTAATTCAAAAGGGAAATATTATTAATTAAATAATATTATATTTAAGCTAAGTTACTAGGTTCGCCCCTACAGGCCCTAGGTCCGGTTTGGGTCCAGTCTGCCCAAATTCGCTGAGGGTTCAAAAATCCCTCTGTGGGTTCGGACCCCTGATTGTGGGTTCGGACAGGGTTCAAAATTTTCGAACCTGGGCAAAATTTCACGCCTAGGCGCACTTTTTGACGCGTTTTTGCATTTTTTAAATTTTTTTTGACTTTTAAAGAGTTTTTTATTCCTTCTAACCCTAATACTTGCCTCTAAAACATGAAATAGGTAAAGTGATACTCATTTACCAATTTGGGAATGAGAAAAAAAGATTTTTTGCCTCCATTGCTGAACTTTCTCTTTTGCTTGCACAAGTTGGAATAGACTTGAAGGCTGATCATAGATTGTTCAAAGTTGATTGTTGTGCTATTCCTAAGCACTTGCAAGTGTCTATTCGTTGCTAAGAAGATCGTAGAGCAAGATTTCTTCAAAAGAGGTAGGTTTTTTGATTATTTTTTTAACATTTTTTTTAACAAATGAACTTCAACTCTTTTGTTTTGTTTTACATTTCATTCCTCTAAATGTCTATAACACATGTTCAATTTTTTCATTTTTTTGAAATTAATAAAGTCTTTTGGTTTCAAATTCAATGAATCAATACCAAAATTTCAATATGTTGTGCCTTAGGTATTCACTATTCCGTATTACAATGGCAACCGGTACCTCTTTGGGCTCAATCTAATCTCGTTTCAAAACAAGCCCAAACTCTCCCCTTTGGAAATATGTAGAAATGGTTCAGCAACTTCCAGGTGGTGGAGGATATGTTTGGATTTGTAGTCATTGCCATGTTCAATATTCAAGCTTATACAGTCGAGTGAAAGGGCACTTGTGTAGGATCCCTGAACTAGGCATCAAACCATGTCCAGGTGAAGATAACAGTGGCATTCCAGATGATATAGTGTTGAAATATATTGCTGAGCAAGAAAAGGCAGACCAAAAAGCAGCCAGTGGTAAAACAAGCCATCCTTTGAAGAAAGGATATCGATCCATGAAACCCCCTATGCCACCTTCAGAAAGCCATCCATTTATGGACATCCCACAAGAGCAAACCATGCCCTCTTCAAATAAAAGATCTAAGGGACCGTTGGAAGCTTCATTTCAGAATGAGGCAAGAGAGATTGCTGATCAAGAAATAGCAAGATGTGTCTATGCCAATGGATTGGCATTCAATGTTGTTCGTTCACCATATTGGCAAAAAATGGTGAAATCTATTAATGAGGCTCCGAAGGGGTGTAAGGGCCCAGGTTTTGAGAAGGTGCGTTGCACCTTATTGGAGAAAGAGGTGAAACATGTAGTAGACTCTTTGAATCCCATAAGGGATTCGTGGATCGAAATAGGAGTGACCATTGTTTCTAATGGATGGAAAGATGCAAAGAATTGCCCATTGATCAATGTTATTGCCGTGTCCCCTAAAGGGGCAATGTTTTTGAGAGCAGTGGATTATGAAGGATAGGTGAAGGATGGTCCATTTATTGCTAACATCCTTTGCCACGCTATTGAAGAAGTGGGCCATCAAAATGTTGTGCAAGTTGTAACTGACAATGCCAAAAATTGTAGGGCCGCTGGGTTATTGGTTGAGGAGAAGTATCCACACATTTTTTGGACACCTTGTGCTATCCCACTCCCTCATTCTAATGCTACAAAAAATTGGATCCAAAATTGAGTGGATCAAACAGGTGTATGCTGAGGGCAAAGACATCCAAATGGTTGTCACCAACCACCATATGACACAAGGAATATTTAGACAATTCTCAAAATTGGAGTTGTTGAAGGTAAGCTAATTCTCAATATTTTTAAATTTTTGAATTTTCTTTTAATTTTAAATTTTGATTTTGTAAATTTAAATTATATTTTAATTTTCAAACAGGTTGCCGAGACCTGTTTTGCTGCCAACACAATTGTGTTGAGATGACTTATAAAGGTTTGTGAGGCACTCTGTGCCATGGTAATCAACCCTAATTGGGCTGTATGGAGGCAATCTAGCAATGAAAGGGCAAATAGGGTCAAGCAAAGGATCGTAGATGATAGTTGGTAGGATCGTGTTGAGTATCTTGTTAGTTTCACTGAGCCTATATTGAGCATGATCCGTAACACTGACATGGATAGACCTTGTTTGGGTGAAGTATATGATGGTATCGACTCAATGATAGAGAAGATGAAATCCATCATCAATGCAAAAGAGGAAGATCCTGAAGAAAAGTTCTTCAAAGAGCTACAGGAAATCATGGTTGATAGATGGAACAAAATGACCACTCTGTTGCATCTTCTCGCTTTTGCATTGAGTCCCAACTATTATAGTCCTGAGATACTTTTTGCTTCATCAAGAGTTGCTCCATATAGGGATGCTGAAGTGGCTCAAGGGTACAAGGTAGCACTACGTAGACTCTTCACTGATCGTGACCAACGTGATCGAGTGAGGGCTGAGTTCATGGCTTTTGCATGCTTTTGATAGTGTTGATCAAAATCTTGGTGCTTTTCGAGACAAGTTTAGGGTGGATGCTCATAGTTGGTGGTACTTCCATGGGCAAGAATATAGGCACCTCCAACCTATTGCAATAAAATTTTTATCCCAAGTAAGTTTTATATTTTGTAATTTTAATTTTAATTTATATATTAATAATTTTGTTTAGTTAAATTTTGTAACTCTTAACTATTTAATTTGGTCTTAATAGGTTGCTAGTTCATCCTCTTCTGAGAGGAATTGGAGCACATACTCCTTCATCCACTCAATAAAACACAATAGGCTAAATTAAAAAAAGGCAGAGAGGACTTGGTGTATGTACATTCAAAATTGCGCCTCCTTACACACAAGCATAGTTCCTACAAAGAAGGAGACACAAAGAGGTGGGATATTGAGCCAGAGCAGCTTGACTTGGATGCTTCCACAAGTCACTTAGCTGCACTTGATATTGATGATGACTATCAGCCTGAAGCAACTACTGAGCATGAGAGTGGTAGTGTCAGTGGTAGTGGCAGTGCTTGTGCGAGTGCCACTAATGCTCTTTGTGGTTCTACACAAAATGTAGCATCTAATGTTGCTGCTTTTTTTGATGATCCATATGATTCAGATTGATCAATGATCAATAATCATTAATGGCTGATTGTAAACACATGACATTTTTATGTTTGAAGTTTGAACTTTAATTTATAATTGTATATCATGACATTTGAGTATAAAGTGGTGGTGTAATTTTGCTATGTTATTTGACTATTAATATGGTGGTGTATTCTGAACTTAATTACTACTGTATAGATTTCTGATTTTTATATATTTTTTGTATTACTGAACCCAAAACGAACCCAACCCCAAATTTTTTTTTACCGAACTGGCGAACCGGGTTCTCGAACCCGAATCCGAACCCAAAACCGAACCAGTAACTTAGTATTTAAGTGACTTATTAAATGCAGATTTAAAATTAAGTCACAAATTGGAAATTAAAAAGTGAAAAGGAAATTTGAAGAGCCACAGAAAACGAAAAGACAAGGAAAATAAATAAAAGTTTGAAGGAGAGTTGATTGCAGGGAGGCTTGGATATTTTCTAGTTTTAGAGAGCTTGGCTTTCTTATAACTTAAGGATGGAAAACCTTGAGTTTGACGATTTGGACGAAAACCCAAATCTGTTTCAAGTGAATTCATTTTAGGATTTACATTGTGCTTAATGGTTGAATTGGTTGATTGTGAGAATTGATGGTCTGTAGACAAATTGCAGGAGATTGTATTGAGTTCAGAATCAGTTGGTGAACTAAATAAAGATCGAAGTCTTTAAAAGCAGTTTCGGGTGTGATTAGATAATCAGGAGGCCGTCGCTTGGAAGAGGTAATTTTGTGGAAGCCATCTTCAATGCAGAGGTAAGTGAAAGGTTGTGATTATTTGAAACATTCTGCTTCTTCATATTAATCTAGACGGCTGGTCTAAGCGGAAGCTTGAGAAGATATGCGTAGCATAATCAAGGGGCTAAGTTAAATGTCAGTTGAAGAAAATTTAAAAGATGGGGCCACCTGCTTTGATAGATCCTTCAAAGATCCGGAAGGGAATTGATTTTCGTTCAAAGGCGATTAGGAAACCTATTGGGAGGTCGTAAAAGCAAATTAAAAGAAATTTGGGTGTTTGAATTGTTTATGCTCTGGTCATGGAAGAAGGTGGAGCTCTCAGATGCCACATTAATTAAATTATTGGAGGTACAAACATAATTAAGTCGAGCTATGGAAGGAGTTTGGAGTGGTAATAATAATCGAGAGGCTTGGTCATAGTTACCACAACATTATTCCCCTGGCTCATAAATCAACAACCTCATTTCTGGAAAGCATCGAACTTCTAAGATTTTAATCAATTGGCATTATGGTAGGATTTAACGAGGAATACATTATAGAGGATGTTCATTCAGATTGAAGTTGCTTAAACGATTTAGAATCAGCATAAGAAAGATAGAGGGTTAGAAAGACAATTATAAATTGTTATGCAATGATCACAGTACAGGGAATTCGAGAGTCTTGAATGGATAGCGGCGATTCCTGAAGGAGTAATAGAAATTGCAAGAGTAGTTTATATAGGATTTTCATTGCAAAAAATTATTTAGAGGGCCAAAAGTATTAGTTGGAAAGAGACGATTAAACTTCTTTGTTGTCGTTTCATGTTATTGTAGAATGACAGAAGGCAGTATGAGCTGTCGTGGAAATTGAAAGGGTCTAAGGAAGGCGACAGATGATGAATGGTTTATAATAAATTTTATTTCATAAGTTTGCCGGGAATTCTCAAAAGAACACGTCATGATGCTGTGTTGTAAAGAAATTTGATCGGTGTCATATCTTGATGAATTGTGGTCATTCCAAAGACACTTGCATATTGTAATACAATGATTGAAGTTGTTAGAGAGGTCGCTGAAATTGGAGGAAGTTCATGTGGCAGCTGAGAGTTCAAATTGGGAGTTTTAATTTAATGGTGCCGTTTCATGGTTAAAGCTTGGTAAATTGTGAAGTGTCGGGGGTTTTGGAAGTGCTAGAATTTATATAGTTTGTGCGGTGGAAACATGGATATGCTTGAAAACTCCCTTTGCCGATACATTTAAAATCTTACCGCGTCCATATAATTGCCATCGCACATTGAAAAAGAAGTCGTCAATTCTATCAGCAGTGGTATGATTTAGTCGGCTAAGAGAATTGTGTTTCCAGACTGTTAGTTTTAGGATCATAAATTAAATA
The DNA here is from genome assembly GCA_007258455.2 of Sequoia sempervirens. Lineage (NCBI taxonomy): Eukaryota > Viridiplantae > Streptophyta > Pinopsida > Cupressales > Cupressaceae > Sequoia > Sequoia sempervirens. The sequence goes on along the minus strand of VDFB02000017.1, from coordinate 94,132,649 downwards.
AGCAGATATAGAACAATTTAAACAATTTGACACAGCATATACCCTGGGAAAACCTTCCAACTTGAGGGAGAAAAACCCAACAACAATATATCTCTTATATATTGAATAATGGAAAGCAATCCGCTTTTACAATGAGGTCAAATACAAGGCCAACTTACCAGCACCACACTTGATGCAAATTCAATATAAATAATATCGAACTCCTTGTATGATAATATCGACCTTCTTGAAGAATGACTTCGATCTGCTATATCGAACTTTGCTGTAGGTGATTTGCACTTTTTCTTGAATGAATAGAATGGATGATGGTGAATGAATGAACAACGCCTCCTTATATACAATTCGATGGGAGATCTCCAAACAAACGTGACTCTTCGAGATGTAAAGTCGGCCTCCAATGAAAGGTTGTGATTCACACAAAGGGTGGCAGATATTAAGATAAAGTCGGCCACAATAAATAAATATTATTTAATATTCAAGTGAAGTGCCTCTTCACAAAATCGTTATCAATAAATAAATAGCCAATGACTATATTTCATTTATTGTTTATTAAATAAATTGCAGGAAGTATGGAGCCCGCGACTATAACATCAACACTCCCTCTTAGCTAGGGAGGAATACTTTTAGATATTCAATGTCATGGAGTCTCTCAACATGACACCCACAATGGCTACACCCATATGTGGAAAAGAGGTCATCACGGAGTCACTCAATGTGATATCGTCCATCATGGCTACTCCCATGTATGGAAAAGAAAATGTGCACAAGTGTCCATCACGGAGTCACTCAACATGATGTCGTCATCTCAACATGACGTCCACCATGGCTACTCCCAGAGGGTGGATAAACACAAGGACAAAGAATTCATCACAGAGTCTCTCAACGTGATGTTGTCATGGAGTCTCTCAACATGACATCCACCATGGCTACTCCCAGAGGGTGAAACAAGGGCTTTCACCTCAAATTTCTCTCACAGAGAAAGATGCATTAACAAGGGCTTACACCTCAAATTTATCTCTCACAGAGAAAGATGCATTAACAAGGGCTTACACCTCAAATTTCTCTATCACAAAGAAAGATGCATTAAAGCAAATCACAGAAGATCACTGATGCTGAGTCTCCCTCTCAGCTAGGGCTTCATTCTCCACAACTCCAAGCTTGTCTCGAAAGTGCACAAACTTCACTCTAGAGAGAGGCTTGGTGAGAATATCAGCCATCTGCTCATCAGTGCAAATATATCTCAATTGAATAGCTTTCCTCAATACCATATCTCTGATGTAGTGGTATTTGATCTCAACATGTTTTGTTCTGTCATGAAACACTGGATTGATAGAAAACCTCACACAGCTTTGATTATCGCAATGAATAATAGTCGACTCCAATGATTGTCCAAACAATCTTGCAAGGAGCTTTTGAAGCCACTGCTTCTCGAGCCGCTACACATATTGCAATATACTTGGCCTCTGCAGTGCTTAGTGCTACTGAAGACTACTTCCTGCTACACCAAGAAATCATTGTAGACCCCAAAATAAAGCAACAACTAGAGGTGCTCTTCTGATTAGCTACACTCCTTGCCCAATCAGAATCAAAATATCCTTGCAGCTTTAGGTCTACATTGGAAGTATATTTAAAGCCATATCCAACTATGCCACGCAAGCATCTCAGGATATGCTTAGCTGCAACTAGATGAATTTGCCTTGGTTCACACATGAACTGACTAAGTGCACTCACTGCATAACAAATATTTGGTCTAGTATTGACTAGATACATCAAAGATCCAATCAACTGCCTGTACATAGTGGGATCCACCATTTCTGAACTAGTTGTAGACTCACTTAACTTCTTCAAATTGGTTTCCATCGGTGTAGACATGGATTTGCAATCCATCATCCCAAATCTCTTCAAGATGTCTATAGTGTACTTCCCTTGACTCAAAATGATCTCATTGGGTCTATGCCACACTTCCAATCCTAGGAAGTAATGCATATATCCTAGATCCTTCATCTCAAATTCAGAAGCTAACTCCTTGCATTTGATAATGAGATATTCTGCTCCAGTAAGAAATAGATCATCAACATAAAGAACCAAGATTAATGCCTCACCATCAACTACCTTGAAGTAAAGATTTGAATCAACATCATTCTTGGAAAAGCCTAAGCTCATCAGGTATCAATCAATCCTCTCATACCAAGCACGAGGAGCCTGCTTAAGGCCATACAAGGCTTTCTTCAATTTACAAACATGAGACTCCTTCGCATGAATCTCAAAGCCATCAGGTTGCTCAATGTATACCTCTTCTTCAATTACACCATTAAGGAACGCTGTCTTCACGTCCATTTGATGTAACTTCCATCCCTTAGCTGCTGCAATAGCAGTAATAGTCCTAATAGATGTATAGCGAGCAACCGGAGCAAAGGTTTCTTCATAGTCTATTCCCTCTTTCTGAGAGAATCCTCTAGCCACAAATCTAGCTTTGTACTTCTCAATGCTTCCATCAGCCACATGCTTGATCTTGAAAAGCCATTTAGAAGATACAACTAATTTCCCTTCTGGTCTTGGTACAATATCCCAAACTCTTGATGATAGATTGATATTCTTCAGCCATAGCATCTTTGCATACTTGCTGGCTTGATGCTTCCTCAACACTGGAAGGCTCAGATTCAATGATATGACTCATTAATGCAACATAGCTTGGAAACTTTTGTGGTCTTTTGCTTTCTCTGAATGTGCCTCTAGGTGCTGCAAGCTTTTCTGCCTCCTGCATTGTTTTCTTAGCCCATAGAGGTCTCTTTTGACCTATGACAATATCTCTTGCCCCATCAATTGGTTCCAAAGGCTCAACTGGATCACCATCCTCTTCTAGTTCAGTAGACTCCCTCTGAATCTTAGGAGTATGATCAATGTACATGTCCTGAGGAGTCTTCTGGTCTTCATAATCTATCTCCATGTATAACCTTTAGATCTTTTGAATGCAACATCTTCTTTAAAAGTGACATCTCTGCTAATCTCTATCTGTTTCTGTCCTAGAATGTAAATCTTGTAGGCTTTTGAGGATTCACTGTAGCCTACAAATATTCCTTTCTTGCCAGATGGTTCTAACTTAGATCTCTTATCTTTAGGCACATGAATATAAATAGGACAACCACAGATTCTCAAGTGACTAACTTCAGGCTTCACATCTGTGAAGGATTCTTCCGGAGTCATATTCTCCAAAATATGATGAGGGCTCTGATTCTGAACATACACTGCAGTTCTAGATGCTTCTGCCCAAAGGAAGGTTTGCAAGTCTTGATCATGGATCATAGCTTTAGCTGCCTCAACAATGGATCTATTCTTCCTTTTTGCAACACCGTTTTGTTGTGGATTGTAAGGAACACAAAACTCCCTCTTAATCCCTGCTTCTATACAAAAGTTACGGAAGCCTCCAGATATGTATTCTCCTCTATTATCAGATCTTAGAACTTTGATCCTCATCCTGGACAAATTTTCTACTTGAGCCTTAAATTTCTTGAATTTCTCAAGTACTTCAGATTCCTTAGTCTTTAAGAAATAAATCCAAGTCTTTCTAGAGTAGTCATCAATGAAAATTACATAATACCAAAAACCACTCAAAGATGCAACAAACATTGGACTACACAAATCAAAATGAACAAGATCTAGAATACATTTTGATCTACTTTCATTGCTATGAAAAGTACCTTTAGTATTCTTACCCAATGCACATCCTCTGCAAGTACCATCATGCTCCTGACTGAGTTTTGGAAGGCCAGTGACCATCTTCTGCATGGATGGAAGAGCTCTGAAATGGAGGTGAGCGAGTCTTTTATGCCAAAGCTCACATGAACTGGTAGAATCATGCAACAATGCCTACATTGGACGAATGGAAAGTCTATAAAGACTCTCTTGCCGAACACCAATCACTCAGGCTGTCTTTATGCTAGAGTTCTTCGACCAAGCAAGAACTTTTCCCTAGAAAAATGCAACTTGATATCCTTTGTCCTCCAAAGCTGAAATTGATACAAGGTTCCTTTTGATACCTGGTACGAACAACGCATCGCTTAAATGAAGAGAGATGCCAGAATCTAGGTGAAGAGAGGAGGCTCCAACACCTTTCACTGAATAGCATGCATCATCTCCAATTATGACTTGAATGTTGGTATCTCTCTCCACCAAATTTGAAAGATGCTCTCTAAATCCGGTAATGTGTCGAGAAGCGCCACTATCAATTGACCATGTGCTGCTATCGGTTGGAACATTGCTTGATAGGGCTGAGATAAATAGAAATTCGCTTGAATTATCTCTTGAGTCCTTCTGAGGAGAGACATCACCCACATTCGCAGTAGAGGCATGTTGCTTTGGTCTAATCTCTCACATAGTGACCAAACTTGTCACATTTGAAGCACTGTATATGGGAGAGATCCTTCTTCTTCTTAGATTCAGGAGCAACATCCGATCTTCTGTCTCTATTCCTCTTGAAATTGCCTTTCCTTCTCTTCCTCTCCTCTTCGATGTTTGAGCAGCAAGTACATGATTGTCTTCATTGTTAGAACTTCGTCCATTACCTCTTGCTGTCAATCTTGATTCCTCTTGAATACAATCTGCTCTAAGGCGATCAAACTTTAGTAGCTTCAATCTTCCACTGATACCTTGGATAAATGGCTCCCAAGATTGAGGAAGACCATTGAGTGCCAACATGACTAAGTCTTTATCATCAACCATATTACCAATGGGACAAAGCTGATCTCTCAACTCAATGATCTTCATGAAGAAGGAGATGACTGAATCTCCTTTCGCCATCTTGATGTGATGAAGCTATTGCCTCAATGCAAGAGCTCTGCTTGTATTATTGATCTCATATAGTCCCTCCAAGGTCTTGAATATCTCTCTAGCTGTCTTCAACTTGGAGGTAATAGGCACAAGGTGATCCTTCATAGAATCAATCAATATCTTCTTGGCCTTTGTGCCATTCTTCCTCCATTGTCTGCTCAGTCTTATCAGAAGGTTTGGGTATCTCTTTCTCCACGAACTCGAGAATGTCATTTTCTTCCAATGCAATGAGAACTCTAAACTTCCAAGAGGTGAAGTTAGAGGCACCGTCGAGTCTATCTTCAACCTTGAGACCGTTCACCATTTTCGTAGTTAAGATACACACAAAGATGAGAATAATGGAGAAAGATAATGCTGCTTATATAAATTTGATCACGATCTTGCTTAAACCCGCTCTGATACCATGTTAGTTTTAGGATCAAAAATTAAATAAGCAGATATAGAACAATTTAAACAATTTGACACAGCATATACCCTGGGAAAACCCTCCAACTTGAGGGAGAAAAACCCAACAACAATATATCTCTTATATATTGAATAATGGAAAGCAATTTTCTTTTACAATGAGGCCAAATTACTAGCACCACACTTGATGCAAATTCAAGATAAATAATATCGAACTCCTTGTATGATAATATCGACCTTCTTGAAGAATGACTTCTATCTGCTATATTGAACTTTGTTGTAGGTGATTCGCACTTTTTCTTGAATGAATAGAATGGATGATGGTGAATGAATGAACATCGCCTCCTTATATACAATTCGATGGGAGATCTCCAAACAAACGTGACTCTTCAAGATGTAAAGTCGGCGTCCAATGAAATGTTGTGACTCACACAAAGGGTGGCGGATATTAAGATAAAGTCGGCCACAATAAATAAATATTATATAATATTCAAGTGAAGCGCCTCTCACAAAATCATTATCAATAAATAAATAGCCAATGGCTATATTTCATTTATTGTTTATTAAATAAATTGCAGGAAGTATGGAGCCCGCGGCTATAACATCAACATAGACAAGGGGAAGAATACGTGGAAGTTATTGCTACTGAGTCTATTCACATGAGCCGCTTCAATCTTGTTTAGGTGTCACAACCCACTTTATGGCTTTAATGCTTTATGTAATTGCATTTGGGAGTCACAGAAGTATGGGCTTGTATTCTCATCAAGTTTTCAGGTCAGAGCTATTAACTGTTGACATGTATGAATGGATTAAGTATTGCAGGCTGTGTAATTTTTGAATCTTAATATTCTTGTTTGATACTCCATAAGTTATCTAGTATTTATTATTGGTGCCATTTTATATTCATTTGCTGAACGGTTATTTATGAAGTAGTGAATGAGTGATATTCATTCTGAAATGAGAAATTGGAATATTATTAAGTCACTTCTATTTTTCAAATGAGAGAAAATCTACAAACTCAGAAACAACCTATAGTTTAACTGTTTGACAAAATGCCTCAAATGAACACTTGGTGAAAATCGAATAAAATTATATGAAATTTGGGGTCGTACACTACAAGACCACCCTTCTACCAGCTAGGGCAGGTCTTGCACTGCTGAAACCAGCCTTAGAGATTGAGGGTTTTTGTCCTCAACTCCGTTTATCTGACCTCCTGGCGAAAAACCAACATCTCAATAAGCAGCCAAAACATCCATGAGCAAATGAGAGCCAAAAAATCACTTTATAGGTGAGAGGGAAATTAGGGAAACTTTAGGTTTTGAATCATTTTCCCTCCAAAAACCTTTTAATATTTTTGCTTTATACTTTAAAACATTATCAAATAATCCTCAAAGGGGCATCTTGGTCATAAGGAAACTATTTGCACTTTTGTAGCCTTCTAAAACGACTTAAAGTTATCACTTAGGCACCAAGGTACTTTTTTGATGACCACCTACCCCCTCACTTAAGTTATAAAGTTATTTTATAAAATAACTTAAGTGACTGATTAAAAGCAATTATTAAATAATTCAACCTTAGGCTCTCCAATGCCACCTTAGAAATAACATTGCTAAGGACACAATTGACTTGAGGCTAGTTTCCTGAAATAGACTTACTATAACTAGCAACTACTAAAAATAGTAAGTACTCACCAAACATCAACTGGTACAAAATAGTAACTACTCACCAAACCATAGTTTGCAGACTCTGTGGACTCGCCGCAGACTCGGGAGTCCCGACCCTGGCCGAGTCGACTCGCCACGGACTCGGGAGTCAAGTCCAGGAGAGTCCTGGGTCGGGAGTCCCGAGTCTGAGCCTAGGACTCGGTCGAGTCCTGAGGTCGGACTCGGGAGTCCCGACCCAGGACTCATGCGCTGCTGAGTCTTAAAATGGGTTAAAACCCATGTTTCTTTTTATTTTATTTTTCATTTTTAGACTCTCAATTGTGAAAAACAGGTCTGCAAATTGATTTGGGGTTGATTGAAGCAAGGAGAACGAACTAAAAGATCAAAATAGAGCCAGGTAAGTGATCTAACAATTCTTTTTGTTTGTTTTCTTCAATTTCTTGCATTCAAAATCAAAAAAATCAAGAAAAATAAGGGGAAATGTTGCCAATTTTTTTTCTATTTTCCTTAATAGCCTAATTCTTATTGTTTCTAGCTTGGATTTGCATTCTTTTTCTTTTGCAAATGTTTGAAACTTTGAATCACATTTATTTGCTGATTTTTTAGCAAACCATAGCTGATTTTTTTTTTCCATGTTGAACTTGAAACAACAATGTCATCTTCAAATCGAAAGGGATTGAAAAAAAAACCTGCATGGAAGTATGGAATTCCAAGAAATAAAAAAGGTGAAGTGACATGTAATGAATGCCAGAAATGGATGACAGGAGGAATAAACAGATTAAAATACCACCTTGCTAGAATACTTGGGCAAAATGTGGAGGGATGCAAGAATACTACTCCTGAGATTATTAGAGAGATGAAAGCCCTACTTGCTGAATATGAGCTTAAAAAAGATGAAAGACAAAAAACAAAGGATGCCCTAGCAACAGCGATGAGTGGATCCCAATCCCATTCTACACCATCTATGCCCCATGGTGTTGCAAGTCCAAGCTTCCGTGCGCCACATTCATCTTTTGGTGAGAGTCCTGATGGTTCCTTTTCTACTGCTAGTGCTAGTTAGGGTCCTTCATCAAGACCAAATTATTTTATTCCACGTAATGTTCCAGGAGCACAACCTTCACTTGAAGGTACCGGTTGGAATAAGGAAAAGCATTAAGAAGCTAGGATGGCTGCTGCAAACTTTTGGTACTACAATAATCTACCTTTCAATGTTGCAAACAACCCATATTGGGAAGGTTTGGTGAACGCCCTTACAGTTGCAGGAAAGGGGTTTAAGACCCCATCATCTAGAGATTTGAGTGGGCCATTGCTAGAGGAAGCCGTAAAGAATACACGGCTTGTGGTTGATGAGCAAAAGAAATTTTGGCGAAGAAAAGGTTGCAGCATTTTATCTGATGGGTGGACAGATGGACGAAATAGAACTCTCCTTAACTTTTTAGTGGCCTCTAATGGTGGATTGGTGTTTCTAAAATCAATAGATGCCTCCCATGAAGTTAAAAATGCTGAGACTTTATGCAATCTATTAGATGGGGTGGTCCAGGAGGTTGGAGTTGATAATGTTGTCCAAATCATCACGGACAACGCAGCTGCATATGTAGCTGCAGGTAGACTACTTATGGAGAGGTATCCCACAATTGCATGGTCTCCGTGTGCTACACATTGCTTAGACCTATTGCTAGAGGACATTGGGAAGATTTCATGGGTCAAAAGAGTGGTTGAAGATGCAAAAAGTGTTACAAAATTTATCTACAACCATACTTGGGTGCTTTCTTTGATGAGGAAATTCACAAATGGCAAGGACCTTGTGCGACCTGGAGTGACACGATTTGCTAGCCACTTCCTCACATTGCAAAGCATTCTTGGTGCCATTGGTCATCTCAAGCAAATGTTTGTGTCCGATGCTTGGAAGGAGTCCTCATTTTCCAATAGACCTGAAGGGGAGAGGATTGTTGCCATAGTTTTTGATGAGACATTCATCAAAAATGGAGAGGAGTTGATGGGGGTAAGTAGCAATCACACAAAAAAACATTATACATGATAATCTATTTGCTATTTTTATTTTTTGAGGGGTTAATTTTGTTATAATTTAACATTTGTTTTCATTTTTTTAGGTGACAGAACCTTTGGCGAGGGTTCTTCGTATGGTGGATGGAGATGGCATGCCAATGGGTTTCATCTATGAGGCCATATCACGTTACTATGGAGGCAACAAAAGGAAATATGAAATCATATGGCGCATCATTGATCGGAGATGAACACACCAACTCCACCAGCCGATTTATGCCTTTGCCTACTTCTTGAATCCGAAGTTCTACTTCTCGGACACATTTAAGGTGGATGAGGAGGTCATGGAAGGTCTTGTCATATGCATTGATAGGGGTGCCTGATCGTGAGCTGAGAGATAAAGTGCTTGATGAGTTGGAGGTGAGATTTGTTACATCTTATTTATGAATTTGCAATGTTGAGCCTTGACTATCTATGAATTTTCTATATTTGATTTACTTTTTCTTTTATCTATTCAAGGTCTACAAGGGTGCAGAGGGGAGACTCTTTTCCTCCCAGCAAGCAATTGAAAGGAGAGGAAAACAACAACCAGGTAAAAAATGAAATTAGAAACTTGATTCTTATTTCTTACATATAGATTGTTTACTTTATTCTTATTTCTTAATACTTATATTTTTTAAACATGTTTTTGTAGATCTATGGTGGGAGAACTATGGTGCTAGCACACCAAATCTTCAAAAGCTAGCCATACGAGTCTTGTCACAGCCATGCAGTGCTTCTGGGTGTGAACGCAATTGGAGTTTATTTGAGAACATTCACACAAAGAAGAGGAACAATTGACTCAATAGCGCCTAAATGATTTAGTTTTTGTTTGGTACAACCTTCGCCTTCAAACTAGAAAGGTGGAGGGTGTTTCACACGAGTCCATCGACTTGGATGACATTGATCCATATGGTGAATGGACTATTGATGAACAAAATGATGAGGCTGATGTCTTCCTTACTAATGAGGATCTTGCTGAATTAGAGAGAGCAGCAACAGAAGAAGAAGCAACAAGATTGGATGCCATGGAGGATGATGAAGACACATTTGAATATCATGTTTCTCTTGCTCGATCTCCTAGTCCTCGTTCGGATACTATAGCACGGGCACCTTCTAGTTCTAGGCCTCCAAAATTGAGTACCATTGGGAGGGGAAAGAGGAAGATGTAGATTACATGTGGTTGTTAATGTTTTCCTCTTTTTGACATGATTATATGTAAACATTTATAAAATTATGATGTTGTTATACATTGAAACTATGAGTATTTGATGACTATGAATGATGAAATTTCAATTATTGAGTGTTTGATGATCATATGACATGTGTAATCTTTGAATTATGAGTGTTTGATAATCAGATTAGGCTCTTATGTTCTCTAAATGCATTAATTTGTTCTTGTTTTTTTTGTAAAACTACGGTTTTTTTTTTTGCCGAGTCATAGCCGAATCTTTTCCCAAGTCTGTGCTGAGTCCCGAGTCTGAGTCATATTTTTGGGCTGCCGAGTCCGCGGCGAGTCCGAGTTTGCAAACTATGCACCAAACATCAATTGGTACAAAATCTGAAGATCACTGAGATGCCCTGTGGTTTACTAAGAATAGTAAACACTGTAAGTTGGCCACTGCTATAAATAGAAAGTCCCACTGAAACACTGAAAAAACCCCACAGAAAGGATTGGCACAAGCAATAAAGCTCATCGGACAAATTCCACACATTGCCCAAATAGGAAACCTTACACTGCTCTGCCTGTTGGACCAGTTACTAAATATAACACATACTAAAAATAGTAAGTGTGTCAGAACCAAACTAAACCGAAAGAGGACATTGAAAATGGGGAAATTACAATCCGCCCTTCCCAAAGATTGCTTGTCCTCAAGCAATGCCAGTAAAGCCCTGCAACCAACAATCTAATTCACATTGAAACCAAAAATGATCCCAGGGTCCCAAGTAAATCTAGGAAGTTTGTAGCACCAATTGCTCAAATCTCTATCCTGTAAGGTACCAACACGAGTCCTCCTAAAAACCTCCTGTATTAAGCGTAATCAAATACTGCATAGACTCGACCAACTCCTCAAAAGAATGCCCCTCGAGAGTACCAAACTGATATGCCACAGGTGTAAACTCAAGAAATCAACACTGGCTCTCCCATCCCAAACAATAGCTGAACTACAACATAGTGTGATTCCTGGGTTCCAAGTTAGTCTCAAAAAGAAACCGCCATATTGACGTCGTGCCACATTGATCATAAATGAACCAACATGCCCAAACTGCGCTCCACTATCCTGGACCCCAAGGAATAAAAATCATCAAAACCAATACTGAAAAACTTGATAGGTCTGAAGTTAATGCCATGAAAAATATCTTGCCAAAACAACTAAGAGAAGAATACGTCAACAAACTCCTGATCAATCACAATCCTGGACAACATGAGAAAAACCTTGCTCAACCATAAGAAATAAACCCTGGCATGACACCTCAAGATACCCCAAGTATGGAGCAATTCAATCACTGCCATATCTCTGACATCTACCAACTAGGAAAAGCCTATGCTGATGCAAACCAAAATCATAACTGTTGTACCCAAAACCAAAATTTTTGCTTCACTAAGGCATTTTGCTTAATTGAGTCTTAATCTTGTTAAAGTGTTGTCAAATGGTCGTTTTTGGAGTTTTTAAATATGGAGTTGGTGTCAGTGTCATGTCAATCTGTTATTGAAGAGATTTAAGAAAAATGAAAATTTGAAGGAAAATCATCAAAATTCTCTCTGGAGAAGGGAGCACTTTTTCAAATAGGCGCCCTATCTTTTAGGGGCTCAAATCTTGTTTTTAGGGTTTGTCACCTCCAACAGACATTTGTTCGGCATCACGTCAGCTTCGCAGTGAGCTATCAAGTTTATCAAACGGACCTGTTTTGGGCAAGTTACGGAAGATACAACGCAAAACAAGGCGTAAGTGAATTGGCTAACACTGGAGAAAAGCGCAGCTTTTGAGAAAGGCGCCCATCTTTTTGAGGTGCCAAATGTAGGTTTTTGACTAAATGCCACCCAACATATTTATCTCACGTTTGTTCAAGCTTCGCGACGCATCCGTCAGTAGGTGAATCTGAGTTGCTGAAGTGCCTGAACCTGAGGTCGAACGTAGGGTCAAATCTTAGTCAGAATACCAAAGGAAAAAGTAAAAGAGCACATTTTGAGAAAGGCGCCTGAGCTTTTCAAGTCTTTAATTCTTTCTTTCTGATCATCTCAGATATTCAATGTGTTCGTGTTATGCTTAGCTTTCCGTTGCCTATCTCTGTCAGTTCAGAAGATGACTTAACAGCTTGCAGTCGGAGTTTTTGTGTTATTTTAATCATTTCCAAAAATGGCCAAGTCTGGAGGAAAAAGAGCAACTTTTCAAAAAGGCGCCCTTGTTTTTCACCCCTCAGATGATGTTTTCTTGGGAAATGTGCCTTTGCAGCTGTTATGCAGAATGAAGTCAGCTCCGCAGTGAACCTGAGATCCAATCCTGAAAGTTGATAAATCAAAAGTTATGAAGGATTTATTTTTCCCTTCGTTTGAGATGCAGATGTTGAAATTTGACTAAGTCTGAAGAAAAGCGCAGCTTTTGGAAAAGGCGCTTGGATTTTTGAGCCTTCACATGTCAATTTTATGGTTTCCAATCTCAAGATATCTTTTGATCAGTTTTTACTTAGCTCTGCAATGCACTTGTCAGCCAGCCAATCAGAGAAGTCAGTCAACCAGTGTCAGATGATGAACAGAGGTCCCGGTAGAGATTTTTAGCTTAAATTTTCATGAAATTTGGCTAATTCTGGAATTCGCCTCAAGAGCTCAAAGTTGGATTTTCGAAAGAGAGTTGAATGGACGCCTTAACTGGAGTTTTGACTGTAGTTAGACTAAACGTTTTTTGGGTTGTCATCTTCAGTTCATATATTGGCATGTCGAGTGATCTTTCAGTTTGCATGTCAAGTTAACTAGTTTGCATGTCCAGTTAACTACCTTGCATGTTGAGTTAACTTGATTGCATGTTCACTTAACTGAAGATTATCAGTGAATGTCAACTGGAGTTCACATGCATGGCGAATTTGGTCAAAATTGTGAAGTTTTAGTGAAGATAGCGCTTCATTGAGTGTCAACTGAAGTTCAAAAGGGACGGCATGAATAATGAAGCATTAATTTGTGAAGTATGGCGCATTTGAGTGATAACTGAACTTTTGAAAAGGGTCGCTATATTTAGATATTTTATTGGTGAAGCATAAATTAGTGAAGCTATGCCCTTTGCAAAGAATGACAACTTAAGATTGAAAAGGGTTGTTATTTTTAGAATTGAATCGAAGCTTAAGTGTGAAGTTGGCACACTTCTTGAAGGCCAATTGAAGATTGAAAAGGGTCGCTATATTTAGAATATGGATTGCATGAAATATGGCGAATTCTTGAAGTGCTAACTTTAGTCTTGAAAGGGACGCCTCAATTCAAATTTTGTGAATCCAGAGCATGTGTGAAGATGGCGAACTTGATAAAGATTGCTAACTGAAGCTAAAGTCGCATGGTTTTGTTAACTGAAGACTGAAAAGGGAAACCCTAATGCATGGCTCTTTATTTAGCATTTTTTTTGAGTTTCAGTTAACTGAGATGGGGTCCAATTAGAAGCCAAGCGCCATTTTTCAAGGATTCCATGCTTAATGTGAATTTCAATGATGAAAATCTATATATTTCAGCAATGGCGTCCATTATTTCATCATCTTTGCTCTGAAGCTCATATTCTTCTTGAGCGACCAGCAAGCTAAAGGTGCTACAGGTGTCAAAATTCAGCGTTCTTCATAGCAACGAGTTCAGATTGTTCAAAGGAAGGCGATTCTAGACTTTATTTTCACTTTGCATGCAGGTTTCGTCAAGTTCCAGAGAAGAGGTTGGCAGATTTTTCAGAAGCTGACAAACAAAACTTTCTATCTTCTGTCTTATTTCTTCTATTTCTCACCTTAGGTCCTTTCTTCGCATGTCAAAGAAATTCAACTCATATTCAGAATCTGATCATCTGGGTTCGCATATTTCAGCGTTTGCAACAAGACCCACGTCTTAGATTTTTTCGAGAAAATCGCCCCGTAGCCTTCATTCTGAAGCTCTGTGCTTTTCTCTGAGAATTTCTTTGCATGTGGGCTTGAATCACATTTTTTCGAGAATTCAGCTATCTGGGTCTGTTCAGAATTCAGTTGTGCACAAAACCCATGTTCCAGAAAAACTTCGAAAATTTCTTTCGTCAGAAGCTATTTTTAGCCTTGTCCAGAGGTTTTCAGAAAGTTCTTCAAGTATATTCGACTTTATAGTCAAAAGTCCTCATTTTCAAAATGCAGTTCAATCTCATTGATTACAAGGTGAAATCGACTCTTACACATAATTTCATCAAGACTTCAGATACAAACCTGAATCATGTTTATCCAGTAGTCAATCTGAGCAGTTTGGAAGGTGTTAGCAGCAGTTCGTTGAGGTATCTTGAGCGTTCCGGGTTGCTGGCAGCAGCATCTATTCCTGTTACTACTTTCAATCTTGAGTTCGTTCTTGCTTGCATCAAGCATTATGACTCATCTTCACGTCAAATCAGATCAGCAGATGAGAAGGTTGTTTGCAGTATCAAACCAAAGGACATAGAGAAATGTTTTGCTATTCCTCCTTGTTCAGATAACTTTACTGTGGTTCTTGAAGCTTGTGAGAAGATATGGGATGCTGATCAACAACGTTCACAAAGGAAAGTGGCTCAGAAATGGTTGAAAGTGGCAGAGAACTAAAGAAACAGACTATTGCTTTGAGCAGCGTTAAAGTGCCAGATGACAGAGAGATTGATGAGTTCTTGGTCGAAGTGTTAGAGCGAGTTGACATGGAGTGATCTGCCAGTTTGAACCTGTAGTTAGTTTCGAGGGTTGAGTCATGAGCAGCAGTTAACTCAACTTTCAGTCTTGAGTTTACTTGCTGACTTAACACGTGCTTATCTCACCCTTGGAATTATCATCACAGGAGTTAGGGTTAGGGTTTTTAGTTAACTGAAGGTAGTGTCCAGTTAACTTTGCTTTAAATAAGGACGTGCATGCTTGCACATGGTCCAATTAGGTTATTTGTACCGGTTAACTGATGGTAGCTTTCCAGTTAACTGTATAGTTTACTTCATTAGGGTTTAATAATTAATCTTGCATGCATTTGTGAGACTGTAGTTAACACAAGGTGATTTTAGGGTTCCCTACACCTTGATGTATATAAATAAGAGCTTTGCTCATTTGTAATTAACTTTTGCTTGAGAGAGAAATATATGCTGCGCCTACCTTGCCCTCAATATTGCTCTTTTGGTATTTGTTCATGCGTCTTTGCTATTACAGTTAATTGTTATGCCACATAGGGTTTCATGCAATTGTGATAGTGGATTCTTTCCATAGTTTAGATAAATCTGTTTTGTGCATCTTTACCATTACAGTTAATTGTTATGCCACATAGGGTTTCATGCAATTGTGATGATAAATCTGTTTTGTGAACTTTTACCATTATGATCAAGTGTTATTCCACATAGGGTTTCACGAGATTATCATGGTAAATTCTTAAATCTGTTTGTGCCTAATAAACTTGGTCAGATTGAGATAATAGTTGCGGCCCCTTGCCTTCAAGTAGAGAATCTGAATCCGTTTATCGTCTGATAGTCATAACCTTGCTCCGTTTTCTCATGCTCTGATTTCTTGAGGGAACTGGATAGAATTTAAGTTATTAAGTTTAGTTGTAGTTAGTAGATCTGCGAAACCAGAGAAAACTCAGCTGCAACGTATATAGTTTTCGAGAAAGCCTTGTACCTCTACAGCTGAAACAAAAAGACAGGAATTAGTTTAGTTTATTTCCCTTTGCAGGTATTTTTGTAAAGCACAACGAGGGAGCTTCCCCTCCTAATTTGAAGAGCACTCATTGCGTAGTGTGCATAGCTGTCCGTACCAACTTTTACTCCAGAGGTGCTAGTTGTTACGCCAACTGTTTTCTGGCGCCCACTGTGGGGCACGAGGCCTCGAAAACTTCATGTCACGGATATGACTATCTGGCGTCCTACTGCTCCAGTATTACAACCAACACTAAGTCCGTTTGTTATACAGCCGAATTTAGTATTCATCGAAGCAGAACAGTCAGATATTATTAGTAGCTTGCGCACATTTATCTTTGAAAATCATACATCTACCACTCAGTGGAGAAACGCGGCTACAACTCTGGATAAAGAAGAAGAAAAAGCAGATCTTGCAGCAGGTAGACCAGTTTTGCCACCTCCTTTGTGGAATTAAGCATCTTGGCGTACCGAGTTTACATTAGAAGAAGGAGAGGAAATCCTCCTATCCAGTCAGATCCTGTTTTTGAAGAAGCTCCTGATCAGTTTACTGAATTAGAAATTTTTGAAGAAGAATCTCCCACTCCAATTGCAGAGATGGGTGATCGTATTATTAACAACAATGGTGATGATAACAACGGTCGTAATAGAAGAAACGCAAGACGTCCAGCCCCCTTGCCTTGGGGCGACAATATTGGACCGTTGGCTTTACAAGGACATCATGAATTGCCCAAGGGATCACGCAAGTTTTTCCCGAGATTTCATGGCGATGGTTCTAAACATCCAGATGAAAATTTATCAGCATTCACGGCGGCTTGTTCCGTTTTGCATGTTGGTCATGAAGACATCGCCGTTTGTCTTTTCGTGGAGACTCTTGAAAACAACATAGCAGATTGGTTCAATAATCTTGAGCCAGGAATTATTACCAGTTGGGCCGTCATGAGCGAGAAGTTTTTGGCAAGATTCAAGCCTGCCGAAGACAGTCATAGATTATTTGCACAACTCTCAAATTCAAAGATGGAAAAGCATGAACCGATGAGAGAATTCGTGGCAAGGTTTAATCGCCTTGTTACATGTCTTTCTCAGACTTTGAATCCATCTGATGAGATTTTGATGAGTTCTTTCATCAACGCGTTGCCGTCAGAAATTGCCTTTTTCCTGAAGATAAGCGAAGAAGATGATCTACAACACCTTCAGGAGGAAGCAATTAAGCTTGAAGATAACATGATTACAACCGGCAAGATGAAAGATGATTCGATCAGGCCGCTTGTGCAAGCGTTGGCCGATCCGTTGCTACAGAAGGTAGCAAATGAGGTGACAATACTAAAACGGCAGTCACCACCTCAAGGGCAACCAGCCTTGCCCTCACCACCTTTTCAATCACAACCAACATATCAGCCGAGAAGGAATAATTTTCAGCCGTACAATAATTTCAAGTCAAAGTTTCCTCAAGGACAACCGAGACAAAATAACGAAGCTGAAAAGGCTACGGTCTTTTGCACGTTCTATGATTCAGCAGAGCATACCGGGGCTACTTGTCCAGAAAATCAAAGAATGAATCAGCTCATGGGATATGCCGATTCCACTCCTAGTTCAGACTTCATACCTTCCAGTTCAAACATCGTCTCTTCACAGCCAGATGAGTTTGATGGTGACTCCGCAACGGGATATTTTGATCGAGAACCCGTTAATGAAGAAGAAGAAGAATCCCGTCATTTTTCTCTTGCAGTGAATCATGAGAATATCACCTCGCCTGTGTTCACACGTGCTCAGCATTTCAAAGCACAGAAGGAGGAAGAGGAAAAGCGGAATTTGAATACAAAAGCAAAGGAAGTAGCTTCTACTTCCAATCTTAAACCTTCACAAGAAAATATCTTGCCAGCGGCTTTAGATATGTCTTCAGCAAGCTTTGACATTGTTTCTTCCATGATGAAGACAAAGTTACAGATATCTCAGCTGGAGTATTTACAATATCATCCAGAACAGCTGGATAGGATTTTGAACGTTCTTAAAAAGAAGAATGTCGTTCAGTCGACATTATTACAATCCTCAGTTCTTGCAGAAGAGAAGCCTAGGCCGTTCTATATATCTTTATATAGAGGAGGTTTCAAGCTGAGCAATTGCATAATTGATAGTGGAGCTTCGGACAACGTAATGCCTTACAGATTATGAACGCGTTGGGACTTTCGTGCACCCGGACTCAGGAAAAGTGTTATTCACTTGAGTCTAAACCGGTGCCGTTAGTTGGTCAACTCAAAGATGCGCAAGTGAGGCTAGCATCGTGTCCAGAGAAGAAGATTATGATGACTATCCTAGTAGCTGATATTCCTACTAGTTACGGGATGTTACTTAGTAGAAGTTTTTGCAAGGATCTTGGAGGAGAAATACAGATGGATTGGTCGTTCGCGACAATCCCATTGAAGAAAGGTACTTTCAAATTAGAGTCGGAAACCAAATCAAAGTTTACAGTGGTGAAGTCTCAGGACCCACATGCTCAAGTGTTGTATCAAGATATGGGTCCAGGCACATATGCTATGGTGTCTGAAGTGACAGATGATTGTCAGAATTTTGCTCTTTCCACTGAATTGTCAGAAGAAGAATCGAAAGTGTGGACGATGCAGTTTGATGGCAGTTGTTCGACTTCAGGTTCCAGAGTGGGAGTAGTGATTATCTCTCCCGAAGGTCGTTTATATCCTTTTGCATATAGGTTGCAATTCGATTGCACTAATAATACTGCAGAATATGAGGCGCTTTTGTTAGGTCTCAAAAACGCAAAGGATATGGGGATCAAACTGCTTCAAGTTGAAGGAGATGCAGAGCTGATCGTAAAGCAGGTCAGAGAGCAATTTCACGTGAGAAAGAATCGTCTCCAAAACTACAGGCAGAGGGTATGGAATGCAATCGACTGGTTTGATGCATTTAATATCAAATACATTTCAAGAATGAACAATAGCAAAGCTGATGCGCTTGCAGTTTCAGCTGCTTTTTTTATGCCTAACTCTGACTTTCGTCAGAATTCATTTGCTATTGAGTTGATTTATAGACCAGCTGTTCCTAATAATTCAGACAACTGGCAAGTCTTCAGTGATGATGAAGATATCAAAGAATTTCTCGTCATGGGAGACAACTACAAGGAATTGTTCTTTGAAGGGAGTTTAACTCCTCACAAAGAGTCAATTACTGAAGAATCTAAGGTTATAGAATCTGGAATCATACAGTTGAAAGGAAATCAGATTCCTAAAGGTTTTGTATCCTTAGAGGATATTTTTGACAGGCATGATCGTTACATCCAAGATCAGAAGAGGTCAGGGGTGAATACTTCATGAGAATACAATCAAGTTAACATAGGTACTGAAGATAAACCTCAGCTTGTAAATTTGGGTAAATGTTGTACTCCGGAGGAAACTGAGAGGTTTATCGCCTTGTTTAAACAGTACAAGGATGTTTTCGCCTGGTCATATGAAGATTTAAAGGTCTTCACACCCATTGAATTGTCTCATACAATTCCGCTGAAGTCTGAAGTTAAGCCTTTCAGGCAGAAACAAAGACATTACAATCTGCGAATTCAAGATACTATTTACGTGGAAATTCAAAAGATGGTGGACTCCAGAATAATTTTTCCTATTCATCACTCCACCTGGGTGTCAAATATCGTTCCTGTGCGCAAGAAGAATGGAGAAATCAGAATTTGCGTTGATTTCAGGAACTTGAATCAATCGTCCTTAAAGGACAATTATCCCTTACCGATCATGGAGCATACATTGCAGACAGTTACCGGATCGGAAATGCTATCTCTTCTTGATGGTTTTTCTGGCTATAATCAGATTGCAGTGGCTGAGGAGGATCAAATCAAGACAGCTTTCATCACGCCGTGGGGAACGTTTGCTTATGAGAGGATGCCTTTCGGCCTTATCAACGCCGGTGCTACTTTTCAAAGAGCCATGGATTTAGCGTTTGGGGATCTTAGGAATAAGATCATAGTCGTCTATCTTGATGACTTAACCGTTTTATCAGATAAACGGAGTGATCACTTTTCACACCTTGTGAAAGTGTTCGAGAGATGTAGGTATCATAAAATATCTTTGAATCCGAAGAAGACAATTTTTGCGGTGACGGAGGGCAAGTTACTTGGTCATATTGTTTCCAAAGAAGGTACCAGAATAGATCCGAATCGGGTGGATTCAATCAGAAACCTATCTCTACCTACAAGTAAAACGCAGGTGCACTCCTTTTTCGGTAAAGTTAACGTTATCCGGAGGTTTGTACCTGATTTCTTAGAGTTGACGAAGGAGATTTCAGCAATGATGAAGAAGACGTCTACTTTTGTGTGGACGAATGAAGGCAAACAGGCCTTTATCAAAATCAAAGAAGCTATTGCTAATGCACCAGTGTTAGTTCGGCCTAACTTTCAGAAGGATTTAATTCTTTATTGTTACGCGTCGGAACATTCATTGTCTGCCATTTTGACACAGAAGCTCAGCGAGGAGGGAGAATCTCCTATTGCTTTTATGAGTGCTAATTTCAAAGATGCTGAGATGCGTTATTCCCAGATCGAGAAGAACGCTTATGCTGTCGTCAGAGCTGTCAAAAATTTCAGGTTTTATCTTTTGAATTCTCATACTACGGTGTATGTCACCGATCCAACAGTAAAAAGTGTGCTTACTCAACAGGAGATGGGCATGAAAAGAGGGAATTGGATCGCAAGGGTTCAAGAATATGATCTGGAGATTAAGCCGACCAAGCTTGTTCGCGGGCAAGGTCTTTGCAAATTGTTGGCGGAAGATGGAGATCGCAAATTCAAGAGCAATGGTGGAAATGTTTCAAAAAAAGAAGTTGAAGAGGACCTTCCTTTGGTCTTATTAGTTAATTCTACGGAAGAATGGTACACACCTTTATGGTATTATTCAACGTATGGAGAATGTCCACGTCACATGGACAAACAGCAGAAAAGAACATTGAAATTGAAAGCACAGAATTTCGTGCTTGTTAATAACGTTCTGTACAAGCGTAGTCTTGACGGAACTTTCCTATTATGTGTCGGAAAGGATCAGCAATGAAGGTTGTTAGAAGCTTTTCATAATCAGGCATGTGGAGGACACTTTTCATCAAGGGTCACTGCATTTAAGATTCTACGAGCACAGTTTTATTGGCCAACTATGTTTCGTGACGCATATGATTGGGTGTACAAATGTTAGTTATGTCAGTAGTTTGCTGGTAAAGTGAAATTGGCATCTTTTCCACTCAGGCCAGTTGTTATCGACGCTCCATTTCAACAATGGGGTATTGATTTTGTAGGACCTGTTAATCCAGTTTCTAGCAAGGGGCATGTGTTTGTCCTTACAGCAACAGATTATTTTACAAAATGGGTTGAGGCGGTTCCTACTAAACGAGCTACGTCTGAAGTGGTTTGTAGTTTTCTAAAGGAGAATATCATTTCTCGCTTCGGAGTTCCTCGGAAAATTGTAACTGATAATGCTACTTGCTTTTCGTCAGAGGAGATTTTGAGTTTTTGTTTTGATCACGGCATCATGCTGTCACATTCATTAGATTATTATCCTCAGAGTAATGGACAGGCCGAATCATCCAATAAGAACATTGTCACAATTATACGCAAGTTGGTTTAGTCAAATCAGCGAACTTGGCATACTAAGTTATACGACTCTCTTTGGGCTGATCGTATAACTCCTAAAAGAGCTATTGGCACCTCGCCTTTTATACTTTTGTATGGTACAGAAGCTATTCTGCCTATTACCTTGGAGTTATCTGCTTTACAGTTAGCATCTGCAGTGGAAGATGAAGAATTCAATGATCCTATTCAGAAGAGGATTTTGCTCCTGATGAAACTTCAAGAGGAGAGGACGGAGGTTGTTCATAAAATCACTCAGCACCAGGAAAGAGTGAAGAAAATTTTTGATAAGAAAGCTCGTCACAGAGACTTTCAAGTTGGAGATCAAGTCCTTTTGTGGGACAAAAGGCATGAGCCAAAAGGAATGCATGGAAAATTTGATTCCTTATGGTTAGGGCCCTTCCAGATTCATGAATCCACAGGAGAGAACACTTATATTCTCTCACATCAGGATGGAAGGCTTTTCCCGCTTCCTTATAGCGGGCAGTATCTTAAGCACTTCAACCCTTCGGGGGAGGAGTGATATTGTAAATATTTTGTAAGTATTTTTATGCTTTATCGTTATGTTATGTTTTTCCCCGTTCTGTGATGTTATGTTGTGTTTTAGGTGATTCAAGTAGTCTTGTTTTAGGTGATTTTTAGGTTAAGTTTTTAGGAAACTTTAATGTTTTAGGTGATTAGGGAAGTCCTGACTCCATATACCCAACTTATAAAGTCACTAGTCTACGAAACACTGAGATTCTAGGGATCTCCTATGCCGTAAGTATCCGACATGGTCACTAGACGGAGCCTAATGTTGTACCCAAAACCAAAATTTTTGCTTCACTAAGGCATTTTGCTTAATTGAGTCTTAATCTTGTTAAAGTGTTGTAAAATGGTCATTTTTGGAGTTTTTAAATATGGAGTTGGTGTCAGTGTCATGTCAATCTGTTATTGAAGAGATTTAAGGAAAATGAAAATTTGAAGGAAAATCATCAAAATTCTCTCTGGAGAAGGGAGCACTTTTTCAAATAGGCGCCCTATCTTTTAGGGGCTCAGATCTTGTTTTTAGGGTTTGTCACCTCCAGCAGACATTTGTCCGACATCACGTCAGCTTCGCAGTGAGCTATCAAGTTTATCAAACGGACCTGTTTCGGGCAAGTTACGGAAGATACAGCGCAAAACAAGGCGTAAGTGAATTGGCTAACACTGGAGAAAAGTGCAGCTTTTGAGAAAGGCGCCCATCTTTTTGAGGTGCCAAATGTAGGTTTTTGACTAAATGCCACCCAGATGTTTATCTCACGTTTGTTCAAGCTTCGCAACGCATCCGTCAGTAGGTGAATCTGAGTTGCTGAAGTGCCTGAACCTGAGGTCGAACGTAGGGTCAAATCTTAGTCAGAATACCAAAGGAAAAAGTAAAAGAGCACATTTTGAGAAAGGCGCCTGAGCTTTTCAAGTCTTTAATTCTTTCTTTCTGATGATCTCAGATATTCAATGTGTCTGTGTTATGCTTAGCTTTCCGTTGCCTGTCTCCGTCAGTTCAGAAGATGACTTAACAGCTTGCAGTCGGAGTTTTTGTGTTATTTTAATCATTTCCAGAAATGGCCGTCTGGAGGAAAAAGAGCAACTTTTCAAAAAGCGCCCTTGTTTTTCACCCCTCAGATGATGTTTTCTTGGGAAATGTGCCTTTGCAGCTGTTATGCAGAATGAAGTCAGCTCCGCAATGAACCTGAGATCCAGTCCTGAAAGTTGATAAATCAAAAGTTATGAAGGATTTATTTTTCCCTTCGTTCGAGATGCAGATGTTGAAATTTGACTAAGTCTAAAGAAAAGCACAACTTTTGGAAAAGGCGCTTGGATTTTTGAGCCTTCACATGTCAATTTTATGGTTTCCAGTCTCAAGATATCTTTAGATCAGTTTTTACTTAGCTCTGCAATGCACTTGTCAGCCAGCCAATCGGAGAAGTCAGTCAACCAGTGTCAGATGATGAACAGAGGTCCCGGCAGAGATTTTTAGCGTAAATTTTCATGAAATTTGGCTAAGTCTGGAATTCGCCTCAAGAGCTCAAAGTTGGATTTTCGAAAGAGAGTTGAATGGACGCCTTAATTGGAGTTCTGACTGTAGTTAGACTAAACGTTTTCTGGGTTGTCATCTTCAGTTCATATATTGGCATGTCGAGTGATCTTTCAGTTTGCATGTCAAGTTAACTAGTTTGCATGTCCAGTTAACTACCTTGCATGTTGAGTTAACTTGATTGCATGTTCACTTAACTGAAGATTATCAGTGAATGTCAACTGGAGTTCACATGCATGGCGAATTTGGTCAAAATTGTGAAGTTTTAGTGAAGATAGCGCTTCATTGAGTGTCAACTGAAGTTCAAAAGGGACGGCATGAATAATGAAGCATTAATTTGTGAAGTATGGCGCATTTGAGTGATAACTGAACTTTTGAAAAGGGTCGCTATATTTAGATATTTTATTGGTGAAGCATAAATTAGTGAAGCTATGCCCTTTGCAAAGAATGACAACTTAAGATTGAAAAGGGTTGTTATTTTTAGAATTGAATCGAAGCTTAAGTGTGAAATTGGCACACTTCTTGAAGGCCAACTGAAGATTGAAAAGGGTCGCTATATTTAGAATATGGATTGCATGAAATATGGCGAATTCTTGAAGTGCTAACTTTAGTCTTGAAAGGGACGCCTTAATTCAAATTTTGTGAATCCAAAGCAAGTGTGAAGATGGAGAACTTGATAAAGATTGCTAATTGAAGCTAAAGTCGCATGGTTTTGTTAACTGAAGACTAAAAAGGGAAACCCTAATGCATGGCTCTTTATTTAGCATTTTTTTTGAGTTTCAGTTAACTGAGATGGGGTCCAATTAGAAGCCAAGCGCCATTTTTCAAGGATTCCATGCTTAATGCGAATTTCAATGATGAAAATCTATATATTTCAGCAATGGCGTCCATTATTTCATCATCTTTGCTCTGAAGCTCATATTCTTCTTGAGCGACCAACAAGCTAAAGGTGCTACAGGTGTCAAAATTCAGCGTTCTTCATAGCAACGAGTTCAGATTGTTCAGAGGAAGGCGATTCTAGACTTTATTTTCACTTTGCATGCAGGTTTCGTCAAGTTCCAGAGAAGAGGTTGGCAGATTTTTCAGAAGCAGACAAACAAAACTTTCTATCTTCTGTATTATTTCTTCTATTTCTCACCTTAGGTACTTTCTTCGCATGTCAAAGAAATTCAACTCATATTCAGAATCTGATCATCTGGGTTTGCATATTTCAGCGTTTGCAACAAGACCCACGTCTTAGATTTTTTCGAGAAAATCGCCCCGTAGCCTTCATTCTGAAGCTCTGTGCTTTTCTCCGATAATTTCTTTGCATGTGGGTTTGAATCACATTTTTTTGAGAATTCAGCTATTTGGGTTTGTTCAGAATTCAGTTGTGCACAAAACCCATGTTCCAGAAAAAGTTCGAAAATTTCTTTCGTCAGAAGCTATTTTTAGCCTTGTCCAGAGGTTTTCAGAAAGTTCTTTAAGTATATTCGACTTTATAGTCAAAAGTCCTCATTTTCAAAATGCAGTTCAATCTCATTGATTACAAGGTGAAATCGACTCTTACACATAATTTCATCAAGACTTCAGATACAGACCTGAATCATGTTTATCCAGTAGTCAATCTGAGCAGTTTGGAAGGTGTTAGCAGCAGTTCGTTGAGGAATCTTGAGCGTTCCGGGTTGCTGGCAGCAGCATCTATTCCTGTTACTACTTTCGATCTTGAGTTCGTTCTTGCTTGCATCAAGCATTATGACTCATCTTCACGTCAAATAAGATCAGCAGATGAGAAGGTTGTTTGCAGTATCAAACCAAAGGACATAGAGAAATGTTTTGCTATTCCTCCTTATTCAGATAACTTTACTGTGGTTCTTGAAGCTTGTGAGAAGATATGGGATGCTGATCAACAACGTTCACAAAGGAAAGTGGCTCAGAAATTGTTGAAAGTGGCAGAGAACTAAAGAAACAGACTATTGCTTTGAGCAGCATTAAAGTGCCAGATGACAGAGAGATTGATGAGTTCTTGGTCGAAGTGTTAGAGCGAGTTGACATGGAGTGATCTGCCAGTTGGAACCTGCAGTTAGTTTCAAGGGTTGAGTCATGAGCAGCAGTTAACTCGACTTTTGATCTTGAGTTTACTTGCTGACTTAACACGTGCTTATCTCACCCTTGGAATTATCATCACAGGAGTTAGGGTTAGGGTTTTTAGTTAACTGAAGGTAGTGTCCAGTTAACTTTGCTTTAAATAAGGACGTGCATGCTTGCACATGGTCCAATTAGGTTATTTGTACCAGTTAACTGATGGTAGCTTTCCAGTTAACTGTATAGTTTACTTCATTAGGGTTTAATAATTAATCTTGCATGCATTTGTGAGACTGCAGCTAACACAAGGTGATTTTAGGGTTCCCTACACCTTGATGTATATAAATAAGAGCTTTTGCTCACTTGTAATTAACTTTTGCTTGAGAGAGAAATATATGCTGCGCTTACCTTGCCCTCAATATTGCTCTTTTGGTATTTGTTCATGCGTCTTTGCTATTACAGTTAATTGTTATGCCACATAGGGTTTCATGCGATTGTGATAGTGGATTCTTTCCATAGTTTAGATAAATCTGTTTTGTGCATCTTTACCATTACAGTTAATTGTTATGCCACATAGGGTTTCATGCAATTGTGATGATAAATCTGTTTTGTGAACTTTACCGTTATGATCAAGTGTTATGCCACATAGGGTTTCACGAGAATGTGATGATAAATCTGTTTTGTGAGTCTTTACTATTATGATCAAGTGTTATGCCACATAGGGTTTCATGAGATTATCATGGTAAATTCTTAAATCTGTTTGTGCCTAATAAACTTGTTCAGATTGAGATAATAGCTGCGCCACCTTGCGTTCAAGTAGAGAATCTGAGTCCGTTTATCATCTGATAGTCATAACCTTGCTTCGTTTTCTGATGCTCTAATTTCTTGAGGGAACTGGATAGAATTTAAGTTATTAAGTTTAGTTGTAGTTAGTAGATCGTGAAACCAGAGAAAACTCAGCTGCAACGTATATAGTTTTTGAGAAAGCCTTGTACCTCTACAGCTGAAACAAAAAGACAGGAATTAGTTTAGTTTATTTCCCTTTGCAGGTATTTTTGTAAAGCACAACGAGGGAGCTTCCCCTCCTAATTTGAAGAGCACTCATTGCGTAGTGTGCATAGCTGTCCGTACCAACTTTTACTCCAGAGGTGCTAGTTGTTACGCCAACAATAACATCAACACTCAACCTCCAAGTGTCAAAAGTATGGTCCCGAACACACCAACACACCCAAAGCACAACAATCATTAAGACATTGTCTGGAATAATGCATATCTCCATAAAGTAACTGCAATAAGCGTCACTCACCAGAGTGGAAACAACAAATGGGTAAACTATGTCCGGAAAGATAATCACAGGCAAGTGCCCCAAAGCTTGCCCAAACTGAAAATCAGTCCACTCATCAAAAGATGTCATCATAACTAGCGAAAGAAAGTGAGGGCTGCGGTACTCAAACTGAAATCCCATTGAAAACATAAGAGAGATGAGTATAGAGGTAGCAACAGAATCGTCACCAAGGATCAAATTATCATTGCCATTCGAGCTCAACCATGGGCTACTCAACTGTTGAACCGAAGAAACCATCCAACTCATTTGCGGATCCCAAATTGAAGTCATGTACCAGCTGATTGGAAAGTGGGAAGTGGTACTAATATAGGAAGTTGACCCGCTACTCCAATCTTGAGACAACTCTTCATAACTGGAAGTTGCACCTGGGTCTCAAACCTTACTAATTTTTCCCAAAGCAATGCTACAACTAGGAGGAATCCCATCATCCAACTCAAAAAGCGGATTGTCATACGACATATCAGCATCTACCTCAAACAAAGGATTATCAATAAACTGAAGGTTATCCTCAACTCCTGAATCAAACCAATCCTTTTGCTGATTCGAACTCCTATTTTCTGATTTTTTTGGACAATGTGCAAGATCATACTCCTCTTGGATGAAATCAAGCTCCATCATTACCTGTTTGATCTCCTTTGCCCTTTCTCTACCTTCCTTCTCCTTAAACTGTTGAGTCTCATAGAGCTGATCGTTCGCTTCAAAAAGTGCCTCTTGAACACTTTCCAAAGCAAGCCTTATGGAGTTAAGCTCGATGGTGAGCTCACTAACTTGTTCCCTTAACTGCTTAGAGATAGACAGAGTTTCGTTTGCAAACTTGGTGGCTATATCTCTATCATGCACCATGTGTAAGTAAGCTGTTTTAAATTCTTCCATGGAGCTCTTCATTGTATGTAAATCAGAAAATGAGATATTAAGCTCACTTTGTCCCATTGATGCATTTTGAATTAAGTTCTCCATATGCACACATTTGCTGTCCAAACTAGATAAAATGTGCACCTCATTTTCAGCGGATACCAAGAGTTGTCTTTTCCAATCATGATCAAGCAAAAATCAGAAATCAATTCACACTTGTCATCAAAGTTTCCATGACTGTCCCAAATTTCATGTGCATCTTCTTCATCACTAGGGCTTTGATCAAAATTAGCCCCAAGCAAAAACATTTCTGATTTGTCTTCGAGATTATGCCCCTCAAAATCAATTCCCTCTAAGGCTTCCTATTTACATTCTTGATGCTCTAAGGTTGGAACAACAGCTTGGTTAGAAGAAGATTCCTCCCAAACTGATTCATCATACTTTGGTCCCCAAACACCCGGATCCCATGGCCCAATAAGCTGATGTTTTCTTTTTGAATGAGTATGCTCAATGTATATCCCCTGAGTGGTTGCCTTCCAAATCACCGGAGACTCTCCCTTATCATTCCCAATAGTGGACTGTGAATTCAAATCAACCAAGCTACAAGGTCTCTAGTCAAAATCAGCTTCCTACGATGTGAAATCATATTCCTTTTCAAGATTGAAAACATCACTATCAATGCCATCCTCTATGCATGGCTCCCCGAATGTAGTAAGGAAATCTCTACGAACCAAAGGAAATTCATACCAAAGTGGATCTTTATCATACTTTGGTGCCAACACACCCAAATCCCATATGTAGAAAGGCTGTTGCTTTGATCAGAGAATAAGTGCTCATTGTTCTCTTCATGAATAGTTGTCTTTCTAAATAAGTCACTCCCCAACTCATTAGGATCGAAATCATCATGAGCGTCTCTCTCCATAGGCTTCATTTGGAAGTCAAACCAAATGCCACCTATGTCATCATTACCAACATGAGTTAAAGAGTCATCATTCTTAGCTGATTTGAAGACATTATCCCTTTTGTTTTCAAAATGCCCATCATCTAAAGGTGTCTCAACTTCATTGGATAGCTGTAAGGGTGTATATAAGGCTGTTGTTTTGACAATTCCTTCATGCACAAACTCAACCACAACAGTTGCATGCATGTCCAAAGAGTCATCCCGAGGCTCTGTCTCACATTCATCATGTTTCAAATCAATCACTTCATCTGATTTTTTTGCTATGAACTTCTCTTCAACTACCTGCTCTTCATTGAATAAGTATGGCTCCAACTTTGCCACCTCCTTAAAATGAAGTTTTGGTTCCTTCTTGTCAAACCTCTCTATGAGTCTCTTAGTAAACTCGGTATAAGATGTAATCTAAGCATGCCCCATTATGATTATCCCATGATGCCACCACTTATGTGCAACTCCATCAAGGTGCATAGTAGCATATTTTATGGATTCTTCTTTAGGCATGGGGTTTT
This sequence comes from Sequoia sempervirens, assembly GCA_007258455.2. Lineage (NCBI taxonomy): Eukaryota > Viridiplantae > Streptophyta > Pinopsida > Cupressales > Cupressaceae > Sequoia > Sequoia sempervirens. Next base: position 94,103,464 of record VDFB02000017.1, on the reverse strand, counting down.
GATTGAAGTATGTATCCACCCTATGAACCCATGCTCTCGTTGAAATCTCATTGGACCCGTCAAAATAAGGAATGCTAGGTTTTCCAACTTTCCTTTGTAAGTCATTATGATGTTCTTTATTGCCCTGTTGGGCGTATGACTCATCCTAAGATCTATATAATCTTGAAGTGATATGTCATGCTGGAAAATAGGGCTTGCATCCAACCAATCCTGTCTAAATTTATCCTGCAACTCAACTAAGGTAAGCTCTTGATTGGGTTGTGCTTCTACTTTTGGTGGAAATATAGGCATAAGAGGCCTAGCCATGGCTGCCCCACGCTGACCCACATCATTTCCTTGCCCCAAATAGTCTAATCTTTTTACCAACTGTGCGAGTTGTTGGTTGGTCTCTTGAGCACGTTGGGCTGCTCTTTCTTGACCCCTAACCACTGCATCCAAGAGTTGCATCATACGATCTTGCTTACCAATATTTCTTTCAGCTTCTTCTCCTTTTTCACCCATGTTTTTTTCTTGGTTCCTTCTTTGTCGGTCACTATTGCTCATAGTTTTGTATCACCCACTGGCTGGCAGGATAATTAGTGCTCTGATACCACTGTAATATATGACCCCAAATATTTTTTTTGAAAATATGCCAGTTTGCTGTTATAAATTTCTGAGTGTTTGCCTAGTGTTTTCGTGTGTTTGTTTTTATAGACCAAGCATGATGAAACTTTTCCAAATGAATGAATGACAGTTTGCAATGTTAACAAAGTAAAATGCTGCTAATAAAGATAATTTCCAATCATTCCATATTCAGATTTTAATGACAGTCATATTCAAATTGCAACTAAATACATCAGAGTATTTTTTTCAGACCTTGAGATTGTGCAATACGTCCAAATAAAGAGCTAACCAGCAATACCAATGGCCACAACAAACAAGTAACTTTCTCCGTGCAAACTGAGGGGAGATCCCAAGTGATTTCAGTCCAAATTATCAACCCAGGTCGACCTATACATCAGCAAGTCGAATCTGGAAATGCACATCAAACTGGGCGCCTGGCTCTAGGAGGCGATTTTCTTAATAAATTCAGTCCTTGTCCAAAAACTGCAAATGAGTATACCAAATGGGGCGCTGTGACAAGGAGAGTCCAATAAATCCCACGTTGAGAATAAATTTTGTTCAAGAACTGTATGCCAAAAACCAGGTTCAGGTCCATACCAAAAAGTGCCCATAAATCATGAATATCATCACCAAAATGCATCTCAAACTTCACTAAATCGATACCAAGTCTCCACAAGCCAAAAACAAGCAACCCACATCAAAAATGCTCGAAAATCTTAATCCTTTATGACTGCAATCTGCAACTTTGAAGCTTTAATGGTGACCTTTGAATGAGACCACCCTTCTACTAGCTAGGGCAGGTCTTGCACTGCCAAAACCAGCCTTAGACATTGAGGGTTTTCGTCCTCAACTCCGTTTATCTGACCTCCTGTCGAAAAACCAATAGCATCTCAATAAGCAGCCAAAACATCCATGAGCAAATGAGAGCCAAAAAATCACTTTATAGAAGGTGAGAGGGAAATTAGGGCAACTTTAGGTTTTGAATCATTTTCCCTCCAAAAGCCTTTTAATATTTTTGCTTTATACTTTAAAGCATTATCAAATAATCCTCAAAGGGGTGTCTTGGTCATAAGGAAACTATTTGCACTTTTGATGACCACCTACCCCCCCTCACTTAAGTTATAGAGTTATTTTATAAAGCCCACATGGGTAGCAGAGTTGGCTTGAGCCGTGGGTTTGCTCCCCATTGGTTCTGGGTTCGACTTCGCTCTTGGGCTTAAAAGGTGGAATGGCTAGTGGGCAGTTGCTTCTACCCGTAGAGGACTAGTCTCACCTCAACTCGCCTCTCTCGGACCCCAACTTTGCAGTTTGTAAGCCCAAGGTAAGGCCAGAGAGACGTTGGGCTGGGCCGTGAGGATACCTCTATAGTGAACAAAAAAAATAAAATAACTTAAGTGACTCATTAAAAGCAACTATTAAACAATTCAACCTTAGGCTCTCCGGTGCCACCTTAGAAATAACGCTGCTGAGGACATAATGGACCTGAGACCAGTTTTCCGAAATAGATTTACTATAAATAGCAACTTCTAAAAATAGTAAGTGTTGTACCCCAAAATTAAAATTTTTGTTACACTTAGACATTTTGAAGAAATGAGTAAAAGTCTTGTTAAAACAGTCAAGAAGGTCAAAATTTGGGTGTGCATGTCTTGCATGGAGGGTTAAAACACAAATTTTTCAATTTCTGACGATCTGGGTCTGCTAAGAGCAGCTTAACCTACAAAACCCAGATCTCAGTTTTTCATCCCTAAATTTTAGGAAAACTGCTATTTTTAGAAATTTTCTCGAAATAGTAAAGTTTTCGGGTTTTTCTGGGTTTCTTTCGAAACGGATACGGAAAATTTTCTAAAAATAGAAAGTTGGTCCGACAAGGTCCGAACTGATTTTGATTGGTTCAAAATGTGTCCGTATCAGGCTGGTGCAGTCAGATTCTTAAAATAATCAGTTTTGCCCTACTGGGTCTATTCAACTTTTTCAGAAGCATATCTGGAGTTCTGAGGTCATCAATAGAGGTCATCCGGCTGTCAGGCGTCAATTTCAACATTCGAATTTCCAGCAGAAGGTGAAATGATGAACATGCACGAAGAACGAGGAAGAAAATTGGAAAATCATGAAAATTTTCTAACACTGCTGAGTTTGGGCGCCCCTGTTGAAGAAAGGCGCCCATCTTTTCAGGGAATCAAATGTCAGAATTAGGGTTTGCGCCTCCAGTCAATGTTGTTCAATTCTCTGCCAGCTTCGCAGTGGATTCAGCGGCAAGATCATTAGGCGATTCAGTCATCCGGAATTCAGCGCCGAACGGGAGGTTTCAAACTGAAGTCAACGTGAAGAATTTGGAAAAGACTACAAAATTGACTAAGTGTGGAGAAGTTGAGCGCCCCAGTTGAAGAAAGGCGCCCACCTTTTTAGGGCACCAGATGAAGGAATTAGGGTTTGGATCTCAAATGGAAGATTGTTCAGTTTTCAGTCAGCTTCGCGATGGATATCCCCGGCAGAGCATCCAACGATCCAGTCTCCGACAAATTCAAGTCAAAGTGGAGGTATGAAATGAAGATCTGAAACTTGAAGAAGATGGAATTGAAAATTTTTCGAAGTCTGGAGAAACTGGGCGCCCTAAGAAGAGAAAGGCGCCCAACTTTTCAAGGGTGCAAACAAATGAATCTGCAGTCAAGGTCATAACGGGATATCTTCAGAATTGATCCAGCTTTCCAGCAAGACACTCAGCACGTCAATCGGAGTTCGCAGTCACCAGATACGAAGAGCTAAAAGTGGGGTCCGACAAAGGCTGATAACCAAAGTTCAAAAGCAAACACAGAAAATCAAAAAATAAAACTAACTCTGGTGAAAGTGGGCGCCCCCCCTTGAAGAAAGGCGCCCAAACTTTTGGAAGCCTTAAAGTTACTTTTTGGCAGAAGTGTCTCCAAAAGATCCCTCTTCATTCTCCGTCAGCTTCGCGATGAGCGCAAACATTCAGCAATCCGACGCCCGAAGCTCAAGATTTAACAAGATCATCTGTGGAAGAGAAGTTAATGAAGAGCTTGGAAATCAGAAAAAATGGCTAACACTGAAGAAGTTGGGCGCCCCTAGAAAGAAAAGCCTCCCGTGAATTCGGAAGTCGAAATCAAGTTTTTAGCGGGAGGTGCCTCCAGAACGTCTTTTTCAGAATCAGTCAGGATTCGCCGTGAATCACTCAGCTCGTTTGTCGGGTTGATCTGTCAACGGGAAATCAGTGGCGAAGTGGCATGTTAAAATTGAGAAAAGTTGAAAAAGTTGAAATTTTGACTAAGTCTGGAGAAGTTGAGCGCCCCTCTTGGAGAAAGGCGCCCAAATCTTCATGCCTTAGAAGTTTTTGGTGATTTTCAAGATTTTCAAAATTTGTGAGAAGAGGAAGAAGGCGTCCAAATTCAAGGAGATGAGTTTTAGGGTTTTGAAATAAAAGCAGAAAAGAAAGCAAAACCAAAATCAGACCCTAAGTCTATTTAACACCTCTTTTCAATGTATTTTTCATTATTTTTGCAGGTAGCATCCAGAGGAGAAAGTTGGAGCAGCAAGTTTGAAGAATTTTTGTGATTAAAGAATCCATAGTTGCTGGTTTTACATCAGATTTTTCAGACCAGCAAGCATAAACCCTTGCTTTTTCATTCTTTTTGTTCCAGAAGATCAAGTTTTTCAAGCAGAAGACCAAGGCTTTCAATTTTTCAGTCATCTGGGTCTTTTTGCCTCCATCTTCTGAAGAATTTTTCAAGAAACTTCATCAAGTTGCAGCAAGTGCTTTTATCTTGCATGTCAGTGAAAACCTCAGTGCATTCATATTTCAACCATCTGGGTCCTTTCCAATCAGTCTTTTAAAGAAAACCCATATCGCAGCTTTTTTCGAAAACCTAGGGTTGGCTGCTTTTTCAATCAAACGTTAGAGTTTTGCAATTTCAATCAACTGGGTCCATTTCTAATGATATTCTGAACAAAACCCAGATGCCAGCTTTTTTCGGGAAAAATTGAAGAAATTAGGGTTTGCTGCTTTTTCAGGCAAAATTCAAGATTTTCGAAAACGGACGATCTGGGTTGTCTTGCATTGATATTCTGAACAAAACCCATATCTCAGAAAAATTCTCAAAAAATTTGTCCGTTGAAGCATAAAAATCAGCATTCTAAAAATAGAAATTGCACAAAACTTGTCTAAACCAAGGCGAGTTTACAGTCATTCTTCAAGTTTTCTGAAATGGAATACACTCCTAATGTTTTCAAGTCCGAATCAGCTCTCTTTCATAATTACATCAAAACAGCTGAGACAGACTTACATCATGTTAAGCCGGTGTTCGATCTACATCCCTTGGAGAGAGCAGGCAACACTTCAATCAAGAACCTGGGTCATTCTGGACTCCTCGCAGCAGCGTCTATTCCTATATCAGTTCAGAGCCTTGAGTTCGTAATCGCTTGCATTAAGCATTACAACCGCTACTAGGAGATCCAAATACAGATGAAGTTGATTTGCAGTTTAAAGCCCGATATGGTGAAAGTGCTTTCCCATTCCCCATGGTCGAAAGCGTAACTCTTTCAAGGGATGAATGTGAAAAGATGTGGAATATGCATAAAGACAAATACAGCAAGAAGATTGCACAGAGATGGATGAAAGAAAAACATAAGACATTGCCCAAGAATGTCGGGCGAGGAGAGTTCAAGGACGAGGTTGCTATCATCATCACTTTGCTCAACAGGGTCACTGGTTGAAGATGCCACCAAGTTCCAACCTTGGATGTTTTATGCCATACCTCACATTATGAAAAAACCTGAGTTTTATGATTGGCCTACTTTGATAAGTGACTGCCTACATCAGCAAATAACAGAATATTTTCAGTTTCATGTATTCCACATGGTGTCATATCTAGTCTATTTGGTGGCCTATCAAGGTCAATTCAGAGGATTGAACACCGAGGGGTCATTGAGCGTTCAACACATATATAATTATTATCCCAGTTGGAGTTCACAAAGTCGTTGCACCACTACAAAAGGGTGAACGAGGCATTCTTGATGTACACGGTGCGTGACTTAGACAATGAATTGCACGTCCGCATCTCTTCAGTTGCCAGGGCAGCAATGGCGAATGGGCAGATTGGTTTATACAGTTTCCTACCTTTACCTATCTCAGGGTTTATGGTTATTCAGGTGCCCCGCTCATGTTGCCAAGGTATCCGTCAGACGAGGTCATCTTCATGGAATTCTTGAGGCAAGCTCACGGTGTTCATACAGTCTTGAGAAATAGAAAGAAACCCTCTCTTCACTTTCCATTAGGGTTGGGTATTTATACATGCAGGACTGCTGCAGATGCCAAGACAATTGGAGAAGAGTTAGATAAATTTGGAGTGAGAGGCGGTCATTTGATCCTCATGGTGTCTACGCTCGGTTGGAGAAGAACTACAATCACATACCCGCACTTGAAGATTTTTGGGCTAACTGTGCAGATGAGTTTGAAGTGCGAAGGCGTAACTACAGCAGGTTGACTCTCCATCAGATGAAAGATTGTTTGAATGAAGATATAGAAGGGCTCTCTGATGATGATGAAGATGTTCTTCTACCAATGTACACTCAGAAAAGAATCGAGGATCAGCCTCTTCCACAAGTTAATTGGGCAAACAAGGAATCTCTTTCAGTTGAAGACAGAACAAGACAAGTCATTGAGTATAGTAAGGTTTTCTTAGTGCTTAAAAGGAAGAACTCTATTCCAGTAGCAGAGCCGCCAAGGATAATTCCCTCTTCTTCTATAGCACAGTCAAAAGGAAAGGGTAAAAGTCAGTCTCAAGATGGCATCAAAGGCAGTAGATCGAATAAAAATGTAAAAAGAAGGTTGGATTTCTCAGGCATAGTCATATAGGAACAGCCTACAGTAGATTCAGAAGTTCCTCTTGACAAGCCCATACCTCAAAATGAAGCAGAGGAGCCACCTTCCACACATGTTCCTATGCCTTTGACGGGTTCATCACCAATTCACATTGATCTTGATATCGAAGATGATGAAGAGATTGCAGCAGTACCTCCTGAGGAAGTTAGTAAAGATACTACGGTGTCTTGGTTTGAGAACTCCTTAGGAAGGGTTAGGAGAAGGCCTTCATATCAAGTGAGTGTTGATGATCTCGATAACATTTATCAGGAACCTCCTAAGAAGAAGGCAAAGAAGCAAGTTCATTTTGATAGGAATCCTGATAACGAGATTGTCATAGAGACTGCAGTGCCCCCAGAAGATAAGAATAGGGATGAGGTAAACATGGATGATTTTGTCATGGTCAAGGCTAATCTCGGTAGAAATACCAGACATGCAGATTTGAGTCTCTTCAAAGTTGTATCTGAAAACCTTCATGAAAGAGTGCTAAAAGACGGAGAAGACAAGGCAGCCCTCAAGGCTGAAAATCAGCAGCTTAAGCTTTTCATTTCTAACCTTGCTCGTGGTTCTTCACAAGCAATTCAGTTGCTGCCCCAGGTCTTAGAGACACCAGCTGATCATCATCAGTTAAGACAGCTGGTCATATGTGGGAAAGAGACTCAGGAGTGGATCGAGAGCTTCATTGTCAGAGGAAAGGAGAGCTTGGCTCAGATGTTCCAGTTGAGAGAAAACACTCATGAACTTCGTCAAGGCATCCAAGGATTTGAACAAACATTGGCTGAAGTAAAACCTAGGCATGAGATTATCATTGCTGATTTAGACACGGCCTACGGTTCAGCGGTTTCAAAGGAGCACAAAAGGCAAATCCTTGCTTGGAGAGAGCGTCATGTTTTCAAAGTTAAAACTTATGAGAGGATATCGGAAGAATTCATCACCTACAGACAAAGGGTGGTTGAAGCTCTCCTTTTCATCAACGAATTTGTCATAGAGATCCCCTCTCAGTACAGTCTTGAGGATGGTTCTTACGTCGGGCTTGAGGAGGTGCAAAATCAGTTCCAGAATGTTGTTCATAGTTGCAGCCCAGTTGGTGGAAGGATAGGTCATATTTCAGTGATGTCAGCAAAGTTCAATAAAGCGGCCAATGAGATTGAAGATTTCCTGAGATCCATTGCAGATGCTGAAGATATTCTTGAAAAGCGGTGTTTTGTTGTTGATGGCATAGATGCACCGAACCGGGACACAATCTCAAACTTCCTAGCGGATGTGATCGAGCTTTAAAGCAGCTTTCTTCTAGAAGCTTTCTTTCCCGCTTTCTTTCTATTCTTGGAATAATCCTTATCCATTCTTTGAGGATAGAAAGAAGATAAGATGTAATAGTTGGCGTTTCCCGCTTTTTTCTGCTTTTTAGGGTTCTTCTTTCTAGATTTAGTAATAAAGTTTGCTTGCTGAGTAAGCCCTAGATTGTGAAAGCAAGGAGATTTTAGGGTTCCCTACTCCTCTGCTTCTCTATAAATAAGAGCCTTTGCTCATTTATTTTTTTTAACCGTGCTAGTGAGAACAAAACGCTGAGCCTATTGTGCCTTCTATTTGTTGCTCAAGTATTGTTCATTTGTGTTGTGATAAGCAAATTGTTGAGCCTCTTTAGCCAACAAGGAGTTAGTTGATTGCTGTTTTCTATTGTGTTAAGAATAAGTTTGCAAGCCTCCTTAGCTGCAATTTCTTGTTCAAGGCATGTTAGAAGGGAGTTTTGTTTCAAGAGTTTGAGTAATAAAATCATGAGCCTCTTTTGCCTTGGTCTAAAATCTCAGATTTCCGTTATCTATGTTATGCTTTTATGATCTTTATTTCAGCTTACAGTGAAGTGTGTAGGTGTTTGTTGGGAGAGAGATTGTTAAAGTATTATTGTCAGAAAATCTACCTTGTTAATTTCTAACTTCTCTTGCTCTGCTATTACTTGAGAGGTTAGGAACGTCTTTAGTTTAAGTTAGTCGTAGTTGAACTTCTTATCAGAAAATCTCAGCTGCGGCGTTTGTGTTTAAAAACCTTGTGCTCTAAGCTGATCCAAAAAGATAGGCAACTTAGTTTTAGTTTACTTTCTTTCAAACACCATCAGCAAGAGGGAGCTTCCCCTCCTAATTTGAAGAGCAGTTTATCTGTGCATAGCTGTCCGTTTTCAAATCCGCATTCCAGAGGTGCGAATTTAAACGCCAACAGTAAGTACTCACCAAACATCTACTGGTGCAAAAACTCAAGATCATTGAGATGCCCTGTGGCTTACTAAGAATAGTAAGCACTCTAAGTTGGCCACTGCTATAAATAGAAAGTCCCACTAGAACATTGAAAAAACCCCACATAAAGGATTGGCACAAGCAATAAAGCTCATCAAACAACTTCCACACATTGCTCTGCCTGCTAGACCAGTTACTAAATATAGCACTTACTAAAAATAGTGTGTCAGAACTAGGCTAAACCGAAAGAGGACATCGAAAATGGGGACATTACAAAATTTAAGGTTGTTATTTGGGTGGTTCCTACTTTGTTAGAGTGCAAACCCTAGTGTATGTGGTGGTAAACCCTAAAAATAGTTGGTTTGTTGTAGTTCATGTATAATTGGAAAGGAAGAGAGACAATTTTTTTGTGAGTAGACAATACATTATAAAATCTATGGCTAGTACATCAAGATCTGAAATTGACAAATTCAATGGTTAGAATTTTGAATTATGCAAGTTGAAGATGGAGGATCTTTTGTTGGAGAGAGATTGGTATCTTCTCTAGCCAAAACCTCTGGTGTGTTTGATGAAGACTAGATAAAACTAGATAAGAAGGCTAGGAGCACAGTCCAATTATGTCTATCATATTCGGTGTTAATTGAATGTGTTTGAGGAGCAAATGAAAAATTCATTGTGGAAGAAGATAGGTATGTTAATCAGTCTAATAGTTTGGTTGATAAACTTGTTTTGTAAACAAAGCTGTAGTTTTTGAAAATGAGGGAGGGTGACTATGTAATCACTTGAATAGCTTTAATATGATTTTAAGTAACTTGCATCAATAGGAGCCAAGATGGATGATGAGGACAAATGCATTGTGCTACTTTGTTCCTTACTAGATTCATGAGATAATCTTGTAATGTTTATAAGCAATAATGATACAACACTGAAATTGGAAAATGTAATTGGCATTTTGTTAACTGAAGAAACTAGGAAAAGGTCCATGCATTATAAATCATCTAATGCCCTTGTGGTAGGACGTAGGTCCAAGAAGAAGAAAGGTAAGAAGAAGACAAGAGATAATAAGTATAAGGGCAAGGACAAGTCTAAATCCTTGGGTAAGGCTAAAGTAAAATGTTGGAATTGCAGCAAGAAGAGTCACATAAAGAAGGAATGTAAATCCATGAAGAAGGACAATTTCTATGATAAGTCCTCTAATACTAATGAGTATAGTAGTGATGCTCTTGTATTCTTTAACGTTTTTGGTGATGATTCTTGGTTGATTGATTCAAGTGTTACTTTTCATATGACATCTTATAGGGAGTGGTACTTGGAGTATACCAAGAGTGATGAAGGGCATGTGTTTCTTAATGACAAGAGTTCTTAGAAAATTGTTGGTTGGGGAAAAGTCATGGTTGCTTTCATGGATGGTAGAGTATGAACACTCTTAGATGTACTTCCTATACCAAGTTTGGAAAGAAACCTAATAACTGCCTAAAATGAATGAGTCATGAATTCATGTCACATTTGATGGAAAAGGTTGCAAATTAGCTAGAGGTAATTTGGTGCTTGCAAAGGGAGTGCAACATGGTATTCTAAAGAGGCTAAATGCATCAACTTTAGTTGTTTGTGCTAGTGTCATTACATTTGAATTAGGGCTATTGTGGCATCTAAGGTTGGGTCATTTGAATGATAAGGGTTTGAAAACTTTGGAGAATAAAATAATGGTAGATCTTGGTGATTGTTCTATTGGTATTGACTTTTCTGAACATTGTGTGTTGGGTAAATGTAATAAAGCGTGGTTCAATTCTGGAAGAACTAGGGTAGAGAAGATTTTCGAGGTGATGCACAACGTGTTTGGTCTTGTGTGGTCTTGTGGATATCCCATCCATCGACAACTCTCTGTACTATTTATCATTCATTATTGATTATTCTAGGTATTCTTGCATATATTTTCTTAGGAACAAGTCTGATGTGTTTCTCAAGTTTAATGAGTTCAAAGCTAGTGTTGAGAATCATACTAGTAAGAAAATAAAGATACCTAGGGTAGATAATGGTGATGGATTATGCTCTAAAGAGTTTGATGTGTTTTGTAAGTATGTTAGAATAGTGAAACAAAGGATTATTCCATACACATTGCAATGAAATAGAGTGGTTGAAAGATCAAACAAAAAAATTCTTCATTAGGCTAGGAGTATGTTGAGTAGTGTTGGGGTAGGATAAGAGTTTGGGTGTAGACGGTTAACACCACATGCTACTTGAAGAATAGGTCTCCTACTTCGAGGATGCCATATGAAGTGTGGACTGGAAGAAAACTGGTGGCGATAGACTTGCAAGTGTTTGGCTGTGAGGCATTTGCTTAGGTACCTAAGGAGTGGCGGTCCAAGTTGGATCTCAATGCTAAAAGGTGTATTTTCATTGGTTATGGTGAGAATGTCAAATGCTACAAGCTTTGAAGTTAGGAAACCTTAAAACTTCTCTGCTCAAGGGATGTTACATTCAAGGAACTTGGAGTTTTCCCTAAGGAGAATACCCAAAGGAGAATGAGAGGGAGAAGATGCTTTTTGAAATAAAATTAGAGCAACAAGATGCATCTAAAATTGGATAGCAAAGTGGATAAGATAGTTTTGGAGAAGAATAGGCAAGCACATTTGACGATAAATTTGAAGAAGAATAGAGTGTAGATGTGGCAGAAAATTCTTCACCAATAGTTGTTAGAAGGTATACAAAATAGTGGAGAAAACCTAACAGGTATAGTTGCTAGATTTTCGTTGTGTGTTTGCTCTTACTTGTATTGATAGTGAACCAAGTTCTATGGAAGAGGCTTTCACTTCCAAAGAGAAAAAGTCTTGGAAGAATGCCATGAACAAGAAGATGATGGCATTGAAGTAGTGTAAGACTTGGAATTTGGCTGGTTTGTTTGATGCAAGGAAGCCCATTGGCTGTAAGTGGGTGTTCAAGAAGTTCAAAGTAGATGGATCACTTGAGTAGTACAAGGTGTGGTTGGTGGCAAAGATATATTCTTAGGTTGAGGAGTAGACTTTGGCAAAATCTTTTCCCCTATTTCTGAGTTCCATTAGGATGTTTCCTATTACTATGACACTTGATTTGGAAGTTGAGTAGATGGATATTAAGACAACATCCTTGCATGGAGACTTAGAGGAGGAAATATTTATGAAGCAATTTGAAGGATACAAGATGAAAGGTAAGGGCATATTTGTTTGTAAGCTGAATAGGTTTGTGTATGGATTAAGGTAGTTCCCATGGATATGGAGCCAAAATTTTGCATATGTGCTATGATTGGGTTTTGGAGGAAGTGATGCTGATCATTGTGTGTATTGCAAATAGGTAAATGGTCAAATTCTGATTAGTGTTTTATATGTCGATCATGTGCTTATCATTGGAGACAATAAAGCTTTAATTTAAGAACTTAAATCTCAGTTATCTAGTAAGTTTGACATGAAGTACTTAGGAGCTACTAGATGCATACTAGGTTTGGAGATATGTAGAGATAGAGCAAATAGGAAACTTTTGCTAAACAATTCAATATACCTTGAGATAGTCTTGTGAAGGTTTATAATGCAGGACAATAAATTGGTAAGTTCACCCCTACTAGTTGGCACAAAGCTAAGTATGGAACAATGTCCTAAATTTGCGAAGGGTTTGGAGGACATGAGGAGGGTCCTTATGCAAGTGTAGTGGGAAGGCTCATGTAGTTGGTGGCAAGCCAACCAACTTACAATTTAAAATAATCATAAAATTGCTCTAACCAAATTGGTCGATAGTGAGTGCAAATGAAGTTGTATCAATGCCAAAATGGTGGATTAACTCACCTGATTCTGGATCATGCCATGGAAGGCGGAGAATGATAGAAAATAAAATGGGATCTGACGGTATGCCATCTATTTTTACAATATCTTGAACGATGAAATGCACAACTCTTTGGCGGTACTACCATCCAAAGTTACAATAATATAAGTATGGAATGCACTAAGTGCAATTGAGAATGATATTGATAAGAGAGGCTAGCTGCACACACTAATAATGTTATTTAAAATAAGGAACACACTTCTTCATATACATAAGTTAGTCCCTAAAATCATAGGTTGATATTATACCATTCACGTGGGCTGAAGAAATAAATTGAAAATCTATCATTCCGGAGCAAGGGTCATTACATAAATGTAACTAAGAAGCTGCAATAGATCAGTCTATATGTTAAACCTTGAGTTTTGTTATGCTTCATAAAATAGATGGAAATTTGCATAGACAAGAATAAGGCAAAAAATAACATGTGACAGTAATAGAAGAATTCAATGGAGCGGAGAGAAACAAGACAGATCGTACAAACGATGTTAGTAGTGAACCAGTTATGAGTCTGCTTGCAAGGACATGTATCAAGTCATGCCATTAAAAATATGCAACATGAAATCCCTTTAGAAGGGGCATTAGTTGAATGTGATTTTGTCACATTCAATTGATGGCTTGTGAGAATTCAACATAGTAGAATATGAAAATTTCTAGATTAAAGAGTAAGCAATGCTTCTGATTGTCTATATAAATATCCATTGAACCAGATTAATATGTATACAGTTCTAGCCATTTAAGAGTGATTTTCTCTATGAGTGTCACAAATTTTTACATATAAATTTGTTTTAGTGCAGGGGTTTGCTGAGCTTGAGTATGGAATGCTACGCTACATGGGAGCTATAGATGACTCAACCTTGATTGTCACTTCTGGTATCTTTATAAGCATACTATTAAATTCCTTACTCTTGCAGTGTACCTACTCTCTAATTGCCTGGTAATTAGTTCCTTGCAGGTTTTCCTAGCATGCTATTTACATACAACTTATCACTTTCTCATTATCACCTGCATGTAACTGTAAAAAAGAATTAAAAAATGGAAACTAAATTAGTTTGAACGCAATATAACAAGTTTTGCATTCTCTTCTTCTAGGGAGTTGATATATTTATCTAAGATAGTGTGCTGGACTCAACTTACAAGAATATTAAAAAAAAAAAGAATAAAGGATACTAGAGATAATAACCATTAGTATAAGTTTGCATAATTTGTTTTAGTTTAGATTGTTAGATTGGTAAGTTATTTTATTTAGAGATTTAAAACAAATAAAGCCAAGCAAATGCAGTAGATAGATTTTTTATAGCAATTTCTAGATTGCTTTATGATGAAGCAAAGATTAGTTTTACTTTTTATATAGATTTCTTATGATGAAACAAATTACTTATTGCTAGAGAAGGTTTTCTTGCCTCTATATATAGAAATGCATATTGTCGTAAGGATGTCATTATTTGGAATGAAATTGAAAGATTTCACACTTAAAAGTGAGGTCAAAGATAAAAGTGAGGTCAACCAGGCAATGAAAGAAAGCTTCCAACCTTTGGTAAAAAAACACAAACTGTATAAGGATGTTAGAAAATTGACCCAGATTATTCAATAACCATGAAATAACACGTTCAATAGAAAACCTTCATCACATCACTCCTCACATGGGGCTGAACCATTGCATAGCCATCATAGCAGGTCTAGAAGAGCCTTTGATTGAGCAGCGATGGTCTTCTTCTCCTAGACAACGGAATTTAGGATGAGAAACAAGATATTTTAATGAAGATCCTATTAGAAAGTTATGGAGACTATGCATGGTCAATGATGATAAATTTGACTAAATTATGACTTTCAGGCATATTGCAATTTGAGAAGGGCTGTTGGACATGGGCCCAAGGAAAATTGAGTCATGTATGAATTCTGAAATTCATGTTTATTTTACTTTTAGCATGCATCCAATAAGTAATTTGTTTCATCATAGGAAATCTAAATAAAAAGTATTTTGTTTGATTTTAACATACGATTATTCTAGTGTTCTACAGTCATTCATATGTTGCACTAGACCTTTTGCACCAGCACAGTTGTATAACAGTATTCTGCAACATTTCAGTATGGTTCCATATCAATGCAGTTATACAACAGGATTTTGCAGCATCATAGCATCGTTCTGCAGCACATAGTTCGCAAACTTGGTGAGTTACTGAGTACTTGCCAAAAATTTCCCCCCACGAGTTTTTCTGACTTTAACTAGCCAAATTTTTGGGCATGTGTACTTAGTGAGTCTGTCAGGTTGATGTATGCTGCACTGGTAATGCATCAAAAATGTGCATTAAACACTCCAAAAATATGGTTCTTTTGGCTTTATAACCATTTTTTTTTCCTTTTAAAAAAAATTACAATGTTCCATGGGGATGTGTTCCCACCCCAAAAAAAATCCTTGTGTTTATAGGATGTGGGGACTTGGGGGAAATGTTCCCCTGCAGTCCACCACCTCCGCCACCGACTAGGGACATTTCCAAGAAATCTGCAAATTGTCTAGGGGACTCCCAAGTGTTTCCTAACCATCCTTGAGACTTCCAGGCATCCCCCATGGTAGGAAAATGAAAAAGTCAAATACTTTTTAAAATATCAAGAATTGTTTTCGATATGCATGCCACAAACACTAACCCTAATGGGTTATGGGCCCCACCCAAACCCTAAATACTCACAAAAATCTTATAATTATGCATCTAAGCCTCATTCCAAATCACTCCCAAGTTTTAGAAATAATAAGGACTTGGTGTTCTAAAACAAAAAGTGATAAAATTGTGGAAATGGTAGCACCATGAAGGTTGTGTGGTTTTGAAGGCCTTAATGTGTGCTTGGTGATAGGGGCTCTACCCTCAACCTTGTCGAGGCACTCCCCCTCAACTCTATTGGGGGCTCTTCCCCCATACCTCCACTTTCCACCACCCTACCACTATCACATTGTTGTCCCCCCTCCATACCCAAATCTAGGCCCTTGGTCTCCCCACCCCCCCATATTGAGACTCTATGGAACATAGAAAAATATTGAAAATGGTGTTTGCCATGAAGGTCTTCATCTAGTCTTTGTGGTGGGGACACATACCCTTGACCTTGCCTTGTATCACGATAGGGAAGGCACAAGGGGTGCTACCCCCAAACCTTAGTAAGGGATGGCGCCTCTCAACGCCACTAGAGACGTTGCCCCCAACCCCTATCAAACTCATTTCATACATTTTGTAGCTGAATTTTGTGTAAAATTTATGTTTTTTAAAAAAATTAGGTGTTTTTTAAGTTGCTAAGTCTTGACAAGTTTTTGTTGAGTTGGAAATATGGCTTGCCGAGTATTCTTTGAGTTCAAGTCTATGAACTATGCTACAACATACAACATTACGCCATGTACGAAAACAAAAGAAGCAATCTTGCAATTGATGGTTAGCCCTCCATCTAGTTAAACCAAAATCAAGAACTCATTAGCCTCGCCAATTCTTTCATAAAAATCACTTAAATCAACCTTTAACACTTGGAATCATAAGAGTAAAATAGCTTGTATAATTATTGATCTTGAGGTTAACTTAGGTTTTCAAAATAGCAAAATCTAATGGGGATCTATTTAAAAGGTATACACAATGGTGCCAATTCCAGACCAGCAGACCCCATCAATTTCACCAATTCTAAACTTGCTCCATACCTTGGTTTATGTATATGTGTATGTACTTGTTAGTAATTTGTGTTAGTACACCATAGTATAAGTTATAATACACTCGGTTGTAATATCCACCTTAGATTTTTTTTTGAAAATATTATCAACTGAAATAGAGATGCAATTCAACTTCCTTCCCACTTTCTGATCGCCTATCCTAGTATGGGCAAACTGCAAAGTGAAAGCATACAGTGTTCCATATTACAATTAAACCAATTCAGTGACTGAAAATAAGGTACTAGGTGGCAAGCCAGCCAATACCACTTATCCATTGGAGTGCACAAATATACTGAAAGAAATAACCATCCACTTATTCAGTGGGAAAGCTTATGCAATACTTGAAGATGAAAAACAGCTTCTTCCACTTATACAGTGGTGACCTGTTACAATATTACCACTTGTTCAGAGGGATAAATACATCAGCAATTACAAATTTAAACCCACTGGTAGTACTACCATCCAGTGCTTACACAATAAATTGCATAGAAATTAAAGCTTTTGGCGGTATTACCATCCAAAGCATTACAAGGCTAGCACATATGCATTGTGAACACCAAAATAAGAGGATTAGCTGCTGATGTAAAGAACTGTTGAAACACCCCCCAATGGTGCCAAATAACATGTACCCAATAACCCAGTTATGAAATAACAATGTGATACCTTGAATGGATGAATTAGAATGCTAGTACAGGTCTGAAACACCCTTTTTGTTGTTGTACTCTGGATAAATAAGAACTGATACACTACTATTGATGCTCTAGAAAATCAGAAAAAGGAGCATATGAACACATCCACAAGAATAATATTGGAAAACTCCATCCAACACATGTCAAAACATTGAATAGATCTTCATCTCAACAACATAAAAAATTGCAACTCAATTTGAAGCATAATGGTGATCTCTGAAATGAAATCACTCCAATCTAGCTAGGGATTATCTCTCAAATCCGAAACTAGAAATCCAATGAGGGTTTTCATCCTCAAAAGAGTAAGGAACTCGCAAGTTCAATCTAACAGCATAACAGTATGAGAAATATTCAACATATCCAAATGAGCCCCCAACACCTCCTTTTATAGCTTTTTGTTGCTTTTTTCAAAAAAATGCTTTTTGTTTTTTCGTAAAATGCTTTTTTGCTGCTTTTTTTAAAAAATGTTTTTTTACTTTTTTTTTTTTAAAATGTGCTTTTTTTCTTTTTCACTATTTTTTCTTATAAAAAAACACTTTTTGCTTTATATTAAATAATTCATTATGTACAAAAGACCCCCTTATGCCTAGGTGTCCAACTTTTCAAATATTTAATCACATTTCCAATGAGCTCTTACACTAAGTTGTCCTTCAATTATTTCTCAACATTAGACAACATTAGTGAAATATTAATTAAATAACTTAATAACTCACCGAAGTTGCGGAAAATATTGCAACGTCATCGAAATCCAATTCTAACCACACCATGATGAAACTAAAGCAGTAGGAGTCAACCTGGTGACTTACTAAAAATAGGTGTGCTCTCTAAGAAGTTTGGAGAACACCCTAGTTGTTTGAAAGCGCTTCAAAAAGCATCTATGCAATCCAAATCATGGAACAAGTAGAACTTTCATATATAGGTAATGTTTGATACAATTGTCTTTTACAAGGAGGATCCACAGAACAATGCCCTTGCCGTATTATAAGACTTCCTATTTGAATGTCAATTCTTTCAGTTATTGGTTATACAGCTGCCAACAATTGAATCACGATTAGTTACATCACTACCTATTGCTGACAAAGACTAACATAATAAGTTGGCTTACAAATAAAACACTATTTATTCTAGTGGTCTACAATATCCCCATTTTAAGAAAAATTAGAGTCCTTGCTGACATTGATAATAACAAAAGGAAAGAAATCAACAGGTTGTTGTATGTGGGGGAGAAGAGGATGTCCTTGGAGCTTTGAGAGGTAGTGAATCGAATGACCTTATATGTTTTTCCTTAAGTTGCTTCATGTCATGTCCCCTTTTTAAACAAAAGCATTTGGGAGTCCCTTAGTCTATTGTCTTATTTTCCATAGCCTATTGAGAAACCATTAGAATGCACCCAAGCAAGCATACAACCAAGAGATTTGTCAAAGATGATTTCAACTCATGCAAAACCTGACAAATTAGACACAAGGAAACACCTTTGTCATAGGTCTATTGTGTAAAAGCCATTCCAACTTTGGAGTTAGAAATTCTTTCCTCAAGTTTCCACTTCAAATTCTTATCACATATGAAGAACATAGAGAGACCACATTTATGTGTTGAGCATAATCAGATAGATAAAATGAATGACCAAATCATACATTGAAGTGGTCAAGCCAAGAGAGCTTTCCATTGGAGAGATGGTTCTAGAGTTGGACAACATAAATGACAAGAAAGACAACCATGCATGGAAATGACATTGCTCATATGTAATTCAAGAAGGTTTGACTTAAGTTGATGCAACTATTATTCTATGAAGTTATGAACAACACTAATGAATAGAGGACCACAATATGCATGGATCAACATGCAACTATTCCTACTTTTTCAAGCTGCTTCAAGCTCATATTCTCTCATAATAAATTTTCACCTATAGTAGTGTATGGTTAGTTGCATTTTTTCATAAGCCATGTCTAACCTAGTTCAATTTTTTAATGGAAATTTTAATGCTGATATGGATGACTAAGTGGATGAGGATATGGATGAAGATTATGATAAAGAATATATCATAGTTCCACGGGGACACGTCCCCCCCAAAAATGGAGCCGTTTCGGAGATAGGGACATTTCCAAGACGCAGGGATGTCCCCCCGTTTCTCCGCCGCCTCCGAGACATTTCTCTTTTGAGGGGACTTCTAGACGTCCCCGAGACTTCCAGGGGTCCCCCAAAATGTAGGAGACTTCCAGATGCCCCCCTTAAAATACAATTAAATATGATTTTTTTTTTTTAAATAAAAGCAAAAATTTATAAATTTTAAATTTTAAAGTCTTTTTGAAAGCTTAAAAGGCTAAATTGAAATATTTTGACTTAATTTTTCAACTATACTTCATTTTGGCCGAGTGTTTACACTTTATACGAGTCTAAGGTTGAGCGTGGGCATCTGAAGACTGAAGCGATGATTGAATACAAGTATGAGGGAGGGTTTTCATCTTTGTTTTTGTTTCATTTTTATATGCTTTGTTAGATGTCCATGCCCCTCCAAAGCTTCCTGAGTTTTATGCAGTCAGCAAGGATCAAATGAGTGTTTTTCATTATGCAGCAAGCACAGGAAAGGGACTGTTAGACTGAATGCCTCAAAGAGATGTCATCTTGTGGGATGCAATGAGGTGCGAGCAAGCCCACACTTCATTACATCCCATGAGATGACATCTCTTTGAGGCATTCAGAATTTCAGTCTAGACTCTAACAGTCCTGTGCCTTGCCCATTTAAATTTTTAAATTATTAATTTTTAATTTTTAATCGATACATTAACCTCCTACAGGCAGGAGGATGTTGGCAAAGGTTGTGGAATCTGGCTTTACAACTAGTTCTCGTTCGAAAGGGTGTGAAATCTGGTTTTAGTAATCATGATTATGAAACATCTACTTCTTGTTCCAATGTCTATTAAGTATAACTATATTTTCATTGTTTCAATGTTCACTAGTTCAATGGAATCATTGCAATGTGTTTAAACTCTAAACTTTACTTATTCCTTAGGCTTCTACAGTTATACTGTTATACATCTTTTTATAACTAATTTTTCAAGTACTATATGTATTTCAGCACACCGCTCCCCCGCCGCCCCCTCGCCGCCCCCAAACTTAGACCCCCCCGTCCCTGCGTTCCCGAGACGCGTCCCCTGCCATCCCCCCGTCCCCGTCCCCGAAACTTTGTGGAACTATGGAATATATTCTATAATTTTGCATAATAACATTGAGGTTTAGAGTTTGTACTTCTCAATGTTCCATAGGGACACATCCCCTCGAAAATCCAATCATTTTTGGGATGGGGGCATCCTCGAGATGTGGCAACTCTAGGGAAATGTTGCCCCCCCTATCATTTTGCCATCACCTTCACCACCTCTTATTAGGGGGATTTTCTGGGACATCCCCCTATTTTGGGGATTGCAAGGAGACATTGGGATGTCCTTGAGATCCTCAAGGCACTTGATTAGGTCTCCCCAACACACTAGAAACTTGTAGGCATCCCTAATGTCATTCAGCTCAAAAAGTACATTTTTTGAAGAAAAAACATACTTTTTTAATATTTGTGGTGGTAACCCTAACCTTATTGGTTTATGGGTCCCATCCACACCCTAAGTAGTCAGATTTTTCTTTCTAAAGAATGAAGATTTGGTTAGAAATAGTGAAGACTTGGTGTTGAAGAAACTATACTGATAAAATTGTGAAAATGACATGTACCTTAAAGGTTTGTGTGGTTTTGAATGCCTTAAATCTAGGTCCTTGGTCCCCCAATCCCCAAGACCTGTCATCTATCCCCTTGTCCCAAGAATCCATGGATTATAGGTATTTCTATAATTTAAATTCATGAGTTGTGGATATGTATTATCTTGTCATGAGACCATAGACCATGCTTGTAAAATCTTTTAAAAGTCTTTGGTGGTTACTTTTATAAGGCATTAGGTATTTTGAATTAAGTCGGAAACAAGTACTAAAAACACATCCATTATTTTTTGTTGTTTCCCCCTTATTTGCACTTACTCTTCCATTTTTATCTGTTTCATAGATGGCTATCAAGCCTATAAGATTAGTAAATTGCTTATACATAGGATCCTTTCTTAATGCTTGTATACATATCAGCATTCACCACACAAGCTCACAATCACCAATTTTCATTGCAGTACACGACAAACAGTTGGTTGATGACATTCCTGTAAAGAAACTTCTCATACACGATGTTCCAGTTGATGTGATCTGCACTCCTACTCAAATTATACATACAAATACAACCATCCCAAAGCCTCAAGGTGATCCTTTAAAGAATCGTCATTTGTAGTTCTTATAACTGTCAGTCATGGCTAATAGATATAACATAGTTTGTGGATTGTTTAATTGAATGGTTTGCAGGTATTTATTGGGACAGATTATCACCAGAAAAGCTTGGTCAGATTAAGATCCTTAGGGAACTGAAGAAACGCATTGAAGAGGAAACTGGCCAACCACTTCCTTGTGGACCTTCGGAGAGGCTTCCTCCCACTGCTGAACGGAGAAGTAGGAGGCAAGGATGATTTTCTAACAAGAATGGGAATAAATTCAGGCAGTCAATGTTATTGTCATGGTCTGTGTTGATAAGTTAAAGGATTTTTGTGTCTGTATTCTAGCATATTTTTGGTATAGAGTATGTTGTGCAGTGTGATGTTAACTATGGATACCTAGCAATGAATCTAATGAGACATGCAATGATGTTTTAGGTTATTTTAGCATACCTTGCCAGGTTGGTCTTTTTGTGTGTTCTCTATATTGTCTATTCTAAAAGTTCTTAGATGATTCTCTTGTAGATCTATAATAATTATTCATAAGATTGGAAAAGAATTGCAACCAGAGTTTAGTAGATCTGCAGTATTTAGAAATGTAACCCATTGTGCTCGGTGAGTTGGTATTTTGATGAATTGACCATGGTGGTAGGATGTGAACAAATATTTGTAGGTTTTGAGATTTACATGATCCTCTTCTTATCCTTGACTTCATCTTATTTTAAAGGGAAGATTCTGACATGATCACCAAAGAAATGCTATGTAGCCACATGTATGTGGCATATAGATTCTTTACCAATTGGCACATGATGTAATTATGCAATCAAATGTATTTGGCATAAGGTCTATCGATTGGCACATGATGCAATTATTTTGAGTACATGATTTGACTTTCATGCCATAGTAGTAAATTCATAGGCGATTGCTTAGGTGTTATTTGTAACAGGATGCCAGCTGGGAATTCTGGTAGTGTCAGTCAATTTACATTGAAGCGTGGATTGGAAAATCTACTAGCAGGTAATCCTTGCAGCTCACTTCCAGAAGATGGCTTTCATAATTCAAGTTGCCATTTGGAGTCAAGAAGGTACATATATCTAAATATAGTTGTTATTATAAATTGTCTTGCACTATTGGTGGGTGTTTCCTACAATAGTAAAGATACAGTGGTGCACTGGCATACTATGTCCATTTAGCTTCTCGATGGTCATATTTTTCTAAGAATACTTCATTCTAAACAAAGGCATCCTTATTATCCTTTTCTAAGAGCAAGTGACTTATCATTTGATCCTGAGGAAACTGCTAGGAAGCTTGCCCTTTGCATGGATACTTGAATTAGACCTGCAGTTCTGAGATAGGGATATCAAAAATTGTTGGCATTAGTCTATTGAGAATGGTATGAGTAGCCTGTTAAGAATATTGTGGACATTCGTTCTAACTACTGAGTGGTTTTCTGGTTCTTCTGTCACCACATATTGCAAATGTGTGAGAAGCTTAAATTATAGCTCTGTTCGAACCTGGAATCTATTTTCTAATTTTAGCTATTGAATTAGATTTAAGGCCAGTCTAATAACTCCAAAGTAAATTTAGAGGACTCCTAAGAAACCAGATAACACAGCCTAAAAAACACAAAATACCCTTGAGTGGAAGTAGTGAGGGGAAAATTTTGTTTATTCTCATCCATGATGAGGGAAATAAAGAAGATTAAGCCTTCTTTGATCAATTGTTTCTTACTTACTTTATCGTCACTCTAAAAGCATAGATTAGTTCTCTTGAGCCTGGTCACCTTAAACGTGGCTGAGGCTATATATCCTTTTTCATCAGTTCTATGTTGTATAAACCAGCAATATCTTGTTTCAAACCTAAAATTCAAAAAATCCACGTGTTTTGAGCACTGCTAAGAATTGGAGCATCATTAGATTGATTCTTAGCCTATGATTAGAGTGGAAAACCTACCTTGTTAGGAAGTGCATGTGTACCCTACATTGAAATATGTGTGCTTTCTAGTTATAATTTGCATGTGTTGATTTGTGCACGTGTCAATGAATTTAAATGTTTAACATGCACTTATTGTTATATTGGGGTTGGAGCCTTAATAGGTTGGCCTATCCTTAAGTTGCTTATCACAGTGTATAAATAAAGACAATGCCCTACACATTACCATTCACCTGTAACTACTTTTTGAAATATCTAAATTTAAAAAAATGTCCCATATATATATATATATATTTAATTCTATTACTATTAAGGAGAATTGCTTTATTGCTTAGCATTCCATTCTTCACATTTAGTGATCCATGTTGGAACCATCATGGTTAATTCTTCTAGGACTACTAAACCATTGTGTATTTGATGCAGGAGCATCCAAGCTCACTAGCAATCCTACACAACAACAAAAGGAACTTCTCAAGTTTTGTTCAGTTTTGTGTTTTTTTGTCTTAGATTGTTTGTGGTGTTGGAGTCATTTTGTGCTGAGCTTCAAGAAGTTCTTAGTGTTCTTTGTGTTCTAAAACCTCTTCAGTCCTATCTAGAATTCAAGAAGTATTGTTTCAGTCAATTTTAAACTTTATTCAAGTTTGTCTTTCATATGTTTGAGCTGCAACAAGCTAGCTACAGGAACCTATAAGTGCCAATTTACAATATGTCATAGGGCAATAGGAACTATTTGTTCTATTGACCAACCTGAATGTTGATAAGAGTTTCTGTATAGAATTGCAATGCCATTTAATCCTCTATATTCGGAGTTGGGACTTGACTGGACAGATTTTTCATTTTTGTATTTTTCCCAACAGCACATATCGATGAAATGCTGCCAAAGGCAACTAATCGAGTTCCAAGGATTTTTCAAACATTTGTGGCGGTTTAAACTTTTACAGCGAATTGAAAATTTTGATTTTTTGTTGTTGTGGTGTGTTCTTATTTTTTACCACAATCCTTCATTTTCCTAAGATCATGGCAACCATTTTGTGCCCTTTCTTGAACCAATTCAACCTATAACATATTCTTGCTATGATTAGATGGCTGTGTGGGTTTTTTGGAGTTGTTTCTAAGTCGTTTAGATCATCATGGAGGTCATAAGTTTATTATAGGCCATGTGGCTTAAACCTAAGGAATGGATATGAGTTTTTTTTTGGGTGCAGGAGTGGGCGAGGGACGCGGGGGGGAGGAATGGAGCAGAGATAGAAACTACAATGCCCAAAAATTTGTAATAACCCACCCTTAATTTTTTTTCAAAACTTCACAACTCATTAGTGTTAGCCAATAATCAAAGGTAATCGACTATAGTAAACTCCTTCCCACTTTTTGATCACCCAAATCCCGATGTGGGCAAGGTGAGAGCATACGGTGGTAAGGTTACAATACTATGCTACTGAATGAACCACTTGTTCAGTGGGGTGAGTATGAAAGCTTTCAACATAAAAGAAACATTCACTTCTTCAGTGGGAATTACAACATGCAAGAAATGAAAGCATCGAGTGACAAGTCGACTAAGACCACTTATGTAGTGGGATGCATAGCCAACAAGAAAGTAAATAGTCGCTTATTTAGCGGGCATTACAAGAAACAAGAAAGATGTTCATCCACTTATTTCGTGGGCATCCACTTATTCAGTGGGTAGTAAGAGACCACTTATTTAGTGGGGTTAGTATCAAAACCAAATATAGCGAGTTTATTGAATGGTACTACTAAACTAGTATTACAATTAAGCCCAAACAATGATACTAACAATTACAATCCAATTGCTCATGCAATAGAAATATGTAATAACATCCCAATACAAATCACCCAATTGAAATGAGATGCCAAATGAAATCTAACAACATAAATGAGCTCCCTTGCAAGGAATGAATAAGTATACCTCAAAGTTGGCACCCCAAAGTTTGGAAAGGACTGATCAACAACAAGTATAGGTTTGAAACAATTTGTTTATCACTTCCAACAAGCTTCCCAAAGCCCAAGACACTTCCACATGACTTAGAACTAAAGTATCATTCTTATTTAACAATTCACATTGCCCTACAACACACTATTTTAGGAAAGAACTAGTCTAATATGGATTTTTTGAGCATATGACAGGTTCAATATGAGAATATAACACTGTCAAGCTATAGTCAATCAAGTAAATCATCCATAGTGCATACTAAATGAAACATAGATCCTCCCAATTGAAACTACTTAAGTAAAATTGAGTACAACAAGTGCAGTGATGGATTAATTTAGAAATAACATTACAATGGTCAGCAACACTTGGAAATCATTGTGTACATGTACAGGCAACCCTCATGATCATCATCTATCTCCCCAACAGGGTCTGAGTTCACTCTCAAACACATTGTTGGAGTAATGCAAGGTATAGGTGCCTCTCTAAGGGGCTCAAGTAACAGGAGAATGGAGAGATTCACCCCAAAAAAACCTCATGCCAAGTAGTAGGAATGACACGACCTACAATATGGTGATTTGCTTGCACAAAATCAAAAACTTCAAGGTAAAATCATGCAAACACTCCTCCTTGGTCACCCAAGTCTGAAGAATACTATGGATTGATACCCATGAAATGGTTCACAATCTTCAAACAACATATGCCCAACTGATGGTACGACTTGTACTAGCAAGGTGTACAACTCAGCAAGGAAACTTCAAGTATTTCACTCCAAAAACTCAACAATAAGTCAAGATAACCACACCATATAAAATGCAACTCAAAAAACACACCAAAATGACCAAACCAAGAACTGAATACTGTGCTTGTAAGCCCAATGGTGACTCCTAGATGAAATTACACTCAACCAGTTGGGGATTGTTTTTCAAATTTGACACCAACAACCTTGAGAGGGTTTTCATCCTCTGAAGATTCAACAAAGAACTTTCTGGTTCCAATTTGGCAACATAACGTATCAAACTTCAACATAACCAAATGAGAGCTTTGAGGGGGTTTAAATAGGAATTTGGGCTCCAAATTTCAAATTGCTTTTCCCTCCTAATGGGATGCCCATCCTAAAGGAATATTATTTTACTTTAATTTTTCAATAAAGCACTCATCTTTGGAGTCCAACTTCATGGCCCCTTTTTTAGAACAACTTAAAGTTCCCAATCCTAGGCATGGGGTACAAAAGTGAGCTCATAACTTAAGTTGCATCTTATATTTTTCCTTTTCAAACTTTATAACTTAATAACCTAAGTTGCAATAATTCCATTTCCGGACTCCAAGACTATTGGAAGCACAACTGCCAAAAGTAACAAGATACCAACAACTAAAATTGCCACCATAGCCAAAAATAGAAACCTTGCATTGAATTGCTGCCAGGACCACTGCCAGAAATAACACTCACTAAAAATAGCATACTGCTAAAAATAGTGTCCAAACTCCAAATAAGCCTATTTTGAGATGTAGTTGTGACTTTCTAAAAATTGACACTACTAAAAATAACAGTGGTTGCACACCAAGGGTCTTAGAAAACCTAGAAAATCCCAAAAACTCTGTCTATCCTTTGCAATTACCCCTTGAAATCCTGGCAAGAACTGTCCAAGAATCTTGGAATTCCTTGAAATGCTTCTGAATAGTCTACGAGACTCCAAAAATAGGCAAACGATCATTGAAAAGCTTAAGGAAAAAAGGGGAACATTACAATCCTCCCTTCCCAAAGATTGCTTGTCCTCAAGCAATGCCACCACAACCCTAGAAAATAACAAACCAATCCACATAAAGCCAAGTAACATCCTAGGGTCCCATGTCAATCTCAGGAAGAAACGACCATGCTGACGCTGCACTATTTTGATCATAACTGTAGATCCATTGTGCCAAATTTGCACTCTCCTCTCTTGTACCTCCAAAATGTAGCCATCTTTGAAACTCAAATATGAAATACCTAAGAGGCCTAGAATCTATACCATGAAACACATCTTGCCAAAGCATCTTAGAGAGTCCATAATTGCAATCCCACTGCCTAACATGATCTTGGGCAATTGGAAGAAAGGATTGCTCAATCCAAAACCACAATCCTCAACATATCTCCTCGTGGTGTTATGTAGAGACAACTGCAAGTGCAACTTCCTCCAATCTTCTTGCTAAAAGGGAAGCAATCTTTAGCAAGAGTTCAACCAACTCATCATCATAATACCACACGCAACCATGAAGACTCCTGAAAACTCTGATTGTTCCAACTCCAAGAGTCTCTGAATAGTGAAACCAAGTATGCGAAAGTTTGTTGTCCTGAACCAACACTGAGAGGGAACTACTATGGTTTACATCACAAACATTCATAAGATGAACTCTTTGAGTTTTGAAGGTTCGAAGAAATGAATAATCATTGACGTTCAAAGTTGGAATCAACAAAATACAACCCAAGTTTAGTGCTCTACACAAGGGATAACAACAGTACCAATGAAATTCCCAAGTAAAGCACATGAGATGAGCATTGTGTTGCACCAAAATATCTCAAGAGTGGTTGGGAAACACTCCAAAGCCATCTCCAGTTGAAACCCTTTACTCTCTTGACAAGAAATAATGTGCCAACTCTCTTGAATGAGAGCAAGCCCAATTGTAAGGCGGTTGTTCTGTGACCAAACAATAAACTCAAGTCTAAAAATATTACCCTTCCTATGCCAAGGAACACTTCCAAGAGTACCCATTTGTTCAATGCTCCAAGCCTTATAAACTATCTCCAATCCATTCGTAGATGAACAATTGGAATTACAAAATGGTTGGTAAGAGAAGGAACAACATTATAAAGTCTGAAAATTTGATCCTTATCCCTTTAAGGATCCTTCCTATCATTCTCAATAAGCTCCATCAATCCTTGTTGAGGATCCCAAGCATGTATGCTCAACCAAGAATGATCTCCAGCACACCCAAAAAGGTACACATCACAACCCCGCACACCATTCATAACATCTTGCTCACCATGGAAGTTTGTGACTTCTTTGGTGATCCCTTGCGACCTATCCATGAAAGCATCACAACTATGGAGCATGGAGCAATTGTTGTCTTCAAACCCAACACCCAAAAAGGATTATTTTAAGATAAAGCATCACTTCATCCTCATCGCCACTTATGCATTCATTATCAAGCAACCTTGGAAGATTACCAATCACAATGTTTGACACATCCTCATGATTTAATCTTAAATCATCAATAAGCTAAAAACCACACTCTATCTCATGCTTGGAAACTTCACCAGTTGTTTCATCTTCCATCACAAACAATGGATTATCATAAATTGACTCGACACCTACTCCAAAGAGAGGATTATTGAGAATTTGAAAGTCATCCCTTTCTTCTTGGTCAAATCCATTTTGTTGATTCAAATCTACACATGCAACTTTTGATTCCTTTGGGAAGCCTTCTAAATAAAACTCCTTTTGAAGACTATCAAGCTCATCAATTACTTGCTTGATTTATTTAGCTCTTTGTTCATTTTCTTGCTCCTTGAGATGTTTGGAATCAACTAGCTAATCTTCTACCTCCAATAGTGCCATCTGAGTATTTTCTAACCTATCTTATGTTGATTCAAGCTCAAGAGTAAACTCATCAACCCCCCTCTCTCTCTCTCTCTCTCTCTCTCTCTCTCTCTCTCTCTCTTTCTCTTGGAATGCACTAATGGTCTTCTTTGCAAATTCGATGGCATAATCTCGATCTCTAATCAAGTGTAAGTACTTTGATTTCATTGTCTCCAAAGAGTCTTTGATAAGTTGCAGATTAGGGAGAGTGACTCCATCCTTAACTCCTTGTCTTTCTTAAATCTAAGCCTTCCAGTAGAGTTCTCTAATCAAATTGTGTGTACGGTCAAATCTAAATAGAGCTTGCACTTCATTTTCAATGAACACCAAGAATTGACCTTTTCACTCACGAGCATGCAACAATGGTGAATTGTTGTTAGGCCCTGCATGTCAAAATTATAACTTTCATTCTTGACATTAATGACTCCATGGATGTCCCTAGACTAATGTCCCTCATTACCAACTTGATGAAATTGCTCAACACTAGGATGAGGATCAAACTCAACAAGTTCACTAAGCCTTTGTTTATAATCAGCTCCATGCATTATTAAATCAGATTTGTGTTCAAGAACATCATTAAACTCTTCAAGATTAGCTTCTTCAACAACATCCCTATGGCTTCCATTGTGTTATGAGATTTGAACATATCATCAGGATCAAAGGGAAATACGTCCCATGTAGGATCCTCATCATATGTAGGGGCCATCACACTAGGGTATCAAGTGCTATAAGGTTGGTTCCTCTATTCAAGAAAGATGTAATCACTTTACTCTTCATGATCGGATGTCTATGTGAGTAAATCACGCTTCAACTCTCTGGTACTAGCATCCTGATAGCCATTCACCTCCATATCTTGCAATATCAAATTAGTCCTAACCAAACCTCTTTGTTCACCATATACTGGATTTTTTGGAATGCCATTATATGTATGAACAACATCCAACTCAACGTCAACCAAGCCACCATTTGATTCCTTGCCAAGATAAGGTAAGGGTGTTGAAGCAATGCTAGGCCCCCTTGGAGGAATAGAAAACAAACTCATTCCTCCTTAAAACCAATCCATCACAGAAGGTTTGACATTTTCCATGGAAGTATCTTGCTCAAACTTCATGTGTTCTTCATTTGCAATTTCAATAGGCGACTTTTCTTCAATCTGGCAGTCATCTTGAAGTGTCATGCACTCGTCACTTGTAGCTTCATTTTCTTTAGGACTTAGAGTCCAATCTTCAATGCATGTTGAGTGATTTTTGCCTTCCTCATGCTTACTTGTTGGTTGCAAACCACAAATAAGTACTTCATTCTCTAACCCTTCTTCATTGGTAACTTTTGAGTTTTCTTTCTTTGTTCTTCTAATGTACTTCACCAAGCCCATTTTACCAAGTCTCAATGTCACCACTAAACTCAAGAAAGAGTCAAAAGAAACTATGTTTTTGAACTCATTTGGCATGCTTTGATACTCTTCAAAGAGTTGTGAAGCCTCTTGTTCATGATTTCTCTTGATATGATCTTCAACCCTACTGAACTTCATTGTCATAACTTTGCATTTTATTGATCTTCCAATAGGTTGGCAGGAACTTTGTCTTTGATACCACTATAATAACCCACAATTTTTTTTCAAAACTTCACAACTCGTTAGCTTTAGCCAATAATCAAAGGTGATCAACTGTAGTAAACTCCTTCCCACCTTTTGATCATCCAGATCCCGATGTGGGCAATGTGAGAGCATACAATGGTAAGGTTACAATGCTATGCTACTGAATGAACCACTTGTTCAATGGGGTGACTATGAAAGCCTTCAACATAAAGGAAACATCCACATTTTTAGTGGGAATTACAACATGCATGAAATGAAAGCATTAGGTGACAAGCCGACCAAGACCACTTATGCAGTGGGATACATAGCCAACAAGAAAGTAAATCATCCACTTATTCAACGAGCATTACAAGAAATAAGAAAGATGTTCATCCACTTATTTAGTGGGCATCCACTTATTCAACAAGCAGTGAGAGACCACTTATTTAGTAAGGTTAGTATCAAAACCATATAGAGCGAGTTTACTGAATGGTATTACCAAATCAGTATTACAATTAAGCTCAAACAATGATACTAACAATTACAATCCAATTGCTCATGCGATAGAAATGTGTAATAACATCCCAATACAAATCACCCAATTGAAATGAGATGCCAAATAAGATCTAACAACATAAAAGAGCTCCCTTGCAAGGAATGAACAAGTATACCTCAAAGTTGGCACCCCAAAGTTTGGAAACGACTGATCAACAACAAGTATAGGTTTGAAATAATTTGTTTATCACTTTCAACAAGCTTTCCAAAGCCCAAGGCACTTCCACAAGACTTAGAACTGAAGTATCATTCTTATTCAACACTTCACATTGCCCTACAACACACTATTTCAAGAAAGAACTGGACTGATATGAGAACTATAACACCGTCAAGCTATAGTCAGTCAAGTAAATCATCCATAGTGCATACTAAATGAAACATAGGTCCTCCCAATTGAAACTACATTAATAAATTTGAGTACAAGTGTAGTGATGGATTAACTCAGAAATAACATTACAACGGTCAACAACACGTTGAAATCATTGTTTGCATGTACAAGCAGCTCTCATGGTCATCATCTATCTCTCCAACGAGGCTTGAGTTCACTCTCAAATAGGTTGATGGAGTAATGCAAGGTATAGGTGCCTCCCTAACGGGCTCAAAGGACAAGAGAATGGCATAGCCTGCAATATGGTGACCTGCTTGCACAAAATTAGAAGCTTCAAGGTAAAATCATGCAAACACTCCTTGGTTGCCTAGGTCAGAAGAATACTATGGATTGATACCCATAAAATGGTTCACAATCTTCAAACAATATATGCCCAACTTATGGTACGACCTATACCAGCAAGGTAACTTCAAGTATTTTACTCCAAAAACTCAGCAATAAGCTAGATAATCACACCATATAAAATGCAACTCAAACAACACACCAAAATGACCAAACCAAAAATTGAAAACTCTGTCTATAAGCCCAATGGTGACCCCTGGATGAAATCACACTCAACTAGCTAGGGATTGTCTTTCAAATCTGGAACCAACAACCTTGAGAGGGTTTTTGTCCTTTGAAGATTCAGGAAAGAACTCTCTAGTTCTAATTCGACAGCATAACGTTATCAAATTTCAACATAACCAAATGAGAGATTTGAGGGGGTTTAAATAGAATTTTGGGCTCCAAATTTCAAATTATTTTTTCATCCAAATGGGATGCTCACCCTAGAGGAATATTATTTTACTTTAATTTTTCAATAAAGCACTTGTCTTGGGTGTCCAACTCCATGGCCCCTTTTTTAGAACAACTTAAAGTTCCCAATCCTAGGTGTGGGGTACAAAAGTGGGCTTATAACTTAAGTTACATCTTATATTTTGCCTTTTCGAACTTTATAACTTAATAACTTAAGTTGCAATATTTCCATTTTCGAACTCCAAGACCATTGGAAGCACAAATTGCCAAAAGTAACAAGATACCAACAACTGAAATTGCCACCACAACTAGAAATAGAAACCCTGCACTAAACTAATGCCAAAACCATTGCTAGAAATAGCGCTTACTAAAAATAACATACTATTAAAAATAGTAAGTGTCCAAACTCAAAATAAGCCCATTTTGAGATGTAGTTGTGACTTACTAAAAATAGCAAGTGCTAAAAATAGCAGTGACTACCCACCAAGGTTCTCAAAAAACCCAAAAAAACCCCAAAACCTCTAGTAGTCCTCTGCAATTATCCCTTGAAATCCTGGCAAGAACCCTCCAAGAATCTTGGAATCCCCTAAAATGCCTCTGAATAGCCTATGGGACTCTGAAAATAGGCTAACAGTCACTGAAAAGCTTAGGGATAAAAAGTGGATATTACAAAATTTCAAAACAAAGGCCATCAAAACTAGGAAAGAGTATAAAATGCATATTTCTTGTACTTGGATATAAAAAATATTTTAATTTGTTTTGACAAATTCTTGTGAAGTTTAAATCTCCTAATGTTCAAGATACAAATAGAAACTATTTTTCATGTGAAATGTGCTCCCTAAATTGTGTATTTGTGAAGTGATTTAAAGGCTCCTAGATTGGCTAATCTATTTAACACACCCTAGAATGCATATTTCTTGTACTTGGATATAAAAAATATTTTAATTTGTTTTGACAAATTCTTGTGAAGTTTAAATCTCCTAATGTTCAAGTTACAAATAAAAACTATTTTTCATGTGAAATGTGCTCCCTAAATTGTGTATTTGTGAAGTGATTTAAAGGCTGCTAGATTGGCTAATCTATTTAACACACCCTAGTTTAGAATTGTATCAGTATTGATAATTCATAATTTATGGGTTGTAAAGAAATATAATGAATTTCTTTACTAAAATTAGGTTTAATGAATGGAACAAGCAATATAATTCAATTAAACTAATTTAGAGTTGTGACATATTTATATGACAAAATTTAGAAACTTGGGAATTTGAAAAGTGAAAACACTGGCTGATTTTGATAGGGGATATGTATCTATCCATTGCTTTGATCATAACTTTTGAACTATAGCTTAGTCTTGCTTAAACTTGGACGTATTTGGTGCCAAATGACAAAATTTGAAATAGGTCATTCTCAAAATGTGTGTGAGATCAATTCTATGATACATTTTTTATGTTTAAGTCACATAAATGATTTTTTATTATAAAAATGACTTTTGATTGTAGATTCAATCTGGCATTTGCAAATCTTTTGTACTTGCAAACATAAACTCACTTGATCTATGCCCTTGCAATGGAAAACTAGTAGTGTTGATGAACACTTTTTGAAGCTTACTATGTGAGGATCTTTCCCTTATACAAGCCTTGTGATCGATTTAATAATTTTGGAGAGTTGGAAGACAACAAGCAACAAATACAAATGATGCTTAGTCTACAGATAATGATGCAAATGTTGATGTAAGTTGATGCAATGTGATGATGTGGATTGCTCTTGGATTGATCAAATGTTTGATCTATCTAATTGTGGATACAATAATGCTAGAAGATTGATACTTGAGGCTTGAAGCAATGGAATGCAATGCAACACATATTGGAGTGACCTAGTACAAGACCTTGTATTTCATTGTGTTAATGCAAGATTAGATGTGGCTAATGCACAAAGTTGAGTAATGAAGGTGGGTTGATCCCTTGTGACAAATAGATGCAGTGGAGTTGTCCTAATGATAGGTGAATAGATGCTTCTTCTTGTGAAATGACTTAAGAGGTGATGTGATTTTATACATGATAGTCACACAACATGATGAATGTTTTGGTGTGGGATTTGACACATAACTGGTCAAAATTAAGTCGACTTGGGCACATGATGAGATTTAGATTTTTGAACATAAGGGTCAAATATGCACCGTAGAATTAACTTGAGTTGTCACACCCATACAAATTTTTCCATATAATGCCAATTTTTGAGTCAAATGAAAACTATTCCTTGTTTGAAGTCATTGTTGCATCTTTGCTTATCATGGTTATGAATGGTGGTACTTACAAGTTGTAATCAATGTATTTGCATATTTGATCAAAGAAGCTTTTCAACATATCAAATAAAATGAAGAATGAAGCTAAGACATGAAAGAAGGTGCAAAATGGTTTTAAGGAATGAAAATGAACATCCAAGTGTATTTGAGCACTCTAATATGTTGAGTGTCCCAAATTACGTGTTTAAGTTATAAGTGGAGATCCTAGTGCATTTGTGCAAGTATAGAGCCTTGAAACTAGTGATAAGTTAAAAATGTGACATCTAGACCCATGGAGTGTCAATACATTGAGTGTCCCAAAAATGAAAACACTAAAAGTGGCCCTCCAACACTTTTGATCATACATGTTATTCTTGTGAATGGCCTAAGGCTTGATATTTT
This sequence comes from Sequoia sempervirens, assembly GCA_007258455.2. Taxonomy (NCBI): domain Eukaryota; kingdom Viridiplantae; phylum Streptophyta; class Pinopsida; order Cupressales; family Cupressaceae; genus Sequoia; species Sequoia sempervirens. Next base: position 94,068,830 of record VDFB02000017.1, on the reverse strand, counting down.
TTATACATTACCTAGTCATAAAATATGGAAGTTTTGTCATGGGACTTGATGCATCACAACTAGTTGAAATTGAATTGACTTTGGCACATGGTGAAATTTATATTTTATATAATTGACTTGAGTAATTGTTGTACCCATACAATTTTTTCATATAATGTCTATTTTTGAGACAAATGGAAGTTATTCCAAGCGTAGAGAATCATTGTTGGATCCTTGCTTATCAAGGTCATGAATGTTGTGCTTATAAGCTCTAAGCATGGCCTTTGCATAGTCGATCAAAAGAGCTTTCAAACACATTGAATGAGGTGAAAAATGAAGCTTGGACATCAAAGAAGGTGCAAAAGTAGTTTAAGGCATGAAAATAGACATCCTAGTGTATTTGTGTGCCCCAATACATTGAGTGTCTCAAATTAAGTGTTTAGATTAAAAAGTGGACATGCTAGTGCATTAGCACTCACTAATATAAAGAGCATTCAAATATAAGTGTTTTAAGTCTAAATGGGGCATCTAGACCTATGGAGTGCATCAATACACTACATTAAAAAGTGGAAACACTAGAAGTGGCCCTCCATTGATTTGGATTGTGCCAATGCAAAGAGCGTACCAAAAGTTGCAAAAAGGAGGCAATTTACAACATTGGAGCATACTAGACCGAAGGGAATATATAAAAGTAAAAACATGTTGAAAATTGTCCACTTAGGCACATGGAGCATGGTATGATGGCTATGAGTATGCCTTTGCAAAGATTTTCCTAAAGTTTCAAAATAAAAAGTGTGTTCACAACCTCTAGCACTCATTGTATTTATTTTATTTTTGGAAGATAAGAATATGAAGAGTGAACTTAATTAAATCAGTGTGAATTTATTTAATTAGGGGGAACTATAGAGGAAAGGGGGACAATTAATTAATTAATATTAGGAAGACAATTGGGGAGGTTAATTAAATAATTGATTTTATTCAATTAACATTGGAAGGGGATCAAATTGAGTGTGGTTATGATGTGGATGATTTTAAATGTCTACTTTTTGGAGTTATTTGAGATGGTATTGTGATTGAACAAGGTATTGTCATTTCAAAGAAAAATGAAATATATTGGTTGTTGAAGAGATGGGATTAGTGGTGGAATGCCCTAGTCATTGGGAGGAGTGGAGTGGTGACAAGGAAGGAGGTAGGTATGCCCCTTCAAGAGGATAAGCCGGTTCAAAGAACACAAGTGTGTTCTTGAAATGGATGAGAGGGATATATAGATTTTGGGATGAGATGGATGGAGTTGAATGTAGGATATATAGACTCAATTTTAAATGAAGGATAGGGATGCAAATAGATTATTATGGATGGAGGGAGATGGATTTGGATTTAGGATATTTGGATGGGATGCGAGGGATTTAGATTGGGAAAAAGCATCTATTTCCAATGTGAGGTGATGTTATCTTATGGTGCTATAGGGGGACCATGTTGATTATTGTTGTGCTCGTAAATGGTAGAAATCTTGGCGATTGCTAAAGTGGATTTTCCAAAGTGTAAACATGGTACCATTGTATCTTTAATGTTAGAGGATGTTACCAAGGGAGATGGATGATAAGGTGGATGAAGGATGATGAATATTAGGAGAAGGTTGGGACTAATGGGATGTGATGATGAATGTATGTTGGATAAAGGATAAGGAGCTAAAAGATGGAGAAATGAAAGGTTGGGATGGTGAAGGAATGAGAAAATGTCTTCGGACCAAGGGGAATAGGGACCAATAATTGCACACCCCATTTTGGATGGCAAAGCTTTGGATGAGAGTAGGAGAATTTAGATTTTTGGATTTAGATTGAGGAATTAGGATGGTTGATTTTAAAATGTAGGGAGCCAAAGTGAATATAGGATTTTTAGCATGGGGATGCTTGGATTTAGATGGAGGGATTTGGGATCATGATGGGAGTTAGGATTTTTTATTTGGGGATGGAGGTAAGTTTTGAAGATGTAGAATTGGATGCTCCTTTTGGATGCAATACTTTAGTTTGTTTGGATACCCACTTTGTGCTTGTGCTTCCTTTTTTATTCATGGTCCATTGTGGCCTTTTGATCTATTTTGATTTTAGATCAAATTTTGAATTATTTTTGCATGTTGATGGTTGACAACATAGCGATCCTTGGGATTTCGAGAATTATTTACTTTATATGTTTTTACATCCAAATCACTTCAAAATTTGAGGTTATGGTCCCATTACTATTCCATGCATTGGGTAATAGCTTCATTATTTCGGAATAAGTCCAATGATGTGTGCATTTGTTGATCTTGATGAGGGATTTGAGATGATCGATGTTTAGGGTTAGGTATAGGGATAGTGGTATCAATGAAAGGATTGATGATGAGGGTGATGGGGGCGATAAGGTTGGTGGATGGATGGGTAGAAATAGACTTTGGATAGGAGAGATAGGAGGCACCAATTTGGATGTTGGAGGAAGTTTCCTTAGGATGCAACAAGGTTTGGCCAACATTTTTTTTGGGAGTTTTGTAGCCAAGGCCTTGAAATCTTGGATTTTCTTTGATTTGGATAGGCTCCATGATGCCTTGCTCATTAAGGCCTAATCCTTTTCCTTGATAGCACATGTTCTAAAAAAACTCAATTTGAGATGGGATACTTGTTACTCCAAAAATAAGACACAAATACATTTTTAGATGGGTAAGGAGTGATGGTGGTTGTAGTTTCCTCAACAATAAGAAACTAGATTGGATAAAGGAAGAGAAACCAAGGTGATATGATTGTAGTTTGGGGATGGGTTCAATAGGGATGCTCTAGTATTTAGAGATATGCGATCGTGAAAGGGATTAATGGGGACACTTGGATCTTGATTTAGATGGGGACTTGTTTGGGCATCCTTTTGAACAAGCTCTTGACATATTTGGGTTTTCTTGAATGAGATGAGGGAGGATTGGGATTTTGTGTTGCTAGTGATTAATGCATGGATGGAGACTCGAAGTTATGCACATGAATTGGGGATGTGTCTTCAACGTTTATGGATATGACATTTAATTGATGTGAGGGTTTCGATTGATGACATCAAATAAGCAGTGTTCAAAAATTCCACACCTTGGCTTGTGTTATGTGGCTTAAATTCCTTTGAAAATATCCCTTAGAGAAAATCCTTAAAGGTGACATTGTTGGGTGGATGTTTGGATTGGGGTGGGTTGGATTGTGAAGGTTTTGAGAATGAAGGATGGTATAGGAGGTGGAGACTACAAGGCACTTACGTGAGGGATTCAAAATATGGATCAACAATGAAGGCCTTGGGTTAGAGATGGGTTTTCCTTATCAAAGGTGCTATAAAGATGTCTGGCATATGTATGTTTAGGATAGCTTGTGCTAGCCAATTCTTGGACTATGTGTTCTTGATGGTTGATGCTTGGGTGACTAGGGCTTGTGGAAATATTGCTTAAGGTAATTTCATCTAAGGGTCCACGATCCACAAGAATTTCATTAGCATTATCACCTTGATCCACAAGAATTTCATTAGCATTATCATGTTAAAATGGATCATACTCATTTTGGTTGACAAATTTATCATCATCAAAGGGTTTTTTAGAATGATGAAGGAACTCATAAAAAAAATGGTCATATTTTTAGATTTGGGTTCAGATGAATGATGAATTGATTTTGGTAGATAATCAAGGGATCAAGACCTTAGGATGCTTTTATTTAATTGATTTTATATACTGAGGATATGCTAGGTTGCTAAGCAAGATTTGATTTTGATGGATCACTATACTTTGGATAGGCTAGGTTCTAAAGCAAGGATTGTATTGGATTTTTTGATTGCTAACTTAAGGTTGGCTAAGGTATTAAGCATGTGTAGTTAGGATTTAATGCTTTATTTTAAGGTCTTGATCTTGATTCAGATGTAATGGTTTGATTGGATAGTTTGGATTAGGATGAGAGGATGGGAGATGATTAGGGTCACTTATGATTTTGGATTTGCTTGATTTTTCTTGGCTTACATAGGGTTTTGGATTAAGATTTGTGATTTGTATTAAGAGGATGGGATGACATATAATTGGGGTTACTTAGGGTTTTCTATTTTCCTAATTAGTCTTGATTACCTAGTGTTTTATATTTGCTTTATTTTTCTTCAATTACCTAGGGTTTTTGATGATGATTTTGATTTGGATGAAGGGATTGATGTTAAAATGATTGAGTGAGATGGATGAATTTATATTATGATTAGGATAATAGGATGAGGGTTTCTAAAAGGACTTTGGAGATTGATTTGGGTATTTGATAGAGAGGAAAGATTATTATTTTGGATTTAAAGGGAAAATCACAAGTTTTGACAAGAAGACAAGACAAACATAAGAATAACCTAAATTTATTCAAGTAGATATGTGGATGATTCTAAACCCACCAATATTCCTTGTATAATTATGGAGTGTAGGGCCCATGATAAGGTGTCAATCATTTTTTACCCAAGATCACTCAATGGCTCAACAAGTGAGCATACATGACCTATAAACTCATTTTTAGGGGCATAGGGTGAGTAACTTCTTTGGGATAACCACTTACCAATTCATTACAACCAAACACAATCAATGGTTCCTATTTAGGATGCACAAGGTTGCTAGGTGATATCCTTGATATACCTGAAGCTATTTGAAGTTCAATCTGTGAAATGAGAGGGTATGCATAATGGCTTGGTGTGAGAGGGTAACACACTCTCCATTACTTTACAGGGTATAAATTTCTTGCAAGATTAGTTGAATGATAAATGTCCTCCCAAAGGGAGAGTCTTTCAATTCTCTCCCAATTTTTTATACCCTATTGAATATGAGGGTTTGGGTCATTCTCTTGATGATAAAATCCAAGATATGCCCACTAGGGGAAATAAAAACCAAGTGATTTTGATCTCCAAGATCACCTTGCGGCATGAGGAGAGGGCACACACACTTGATTCTCTTAGGTTGTAAGCTACACACAAGAAGAATAAGTAAATAATGAAGATGATCCAATTGTTTTATGATATGATGGTATCACATGTGATTATTCCATTGTTCTTTGTGTGTGTGTGTGTGTGTGCGTCAATGCATGACCTCTAACTCCAAATTCTACATATTCCTTTAGTGAGGAATTAGAAGTATTTTTTTAAGTGTATTTGTAAGCAATGATAAAAATTAATGCTCTTGTGATCAATTTAAAATACAACATAATTAGAAATCAATTATTTAAAATTGTTACTATAAACTAGAGGAATATGTAGGAAAGTTTTTCATGGGTTATTATGATGATATGTATGGGCATATAGATATTGGATTGGATTGTGTTGAGTCAATCTTTGATTTGAAATATTATGATGGTTAATAGATTTTTCATGTGTTTTTCTCAATTATTACAAGTGAATAATGTAGTTTTAATCATGTTGCTTCAACTATGTTACACATCAACTAGTCTTGGTCTAGTGTGATTAAGATCCCTCATCTTTCCTAGTGTTGTTTGATTTCTATATTTTGTTATGTAGAAATTGTGAAGTGTGCTTGGTGATTTTAATTATTCAAATTTATTTCTAACTTGTAATTTTGGATGGATGTTGGGGTGAAATTTTAAAATGTTATAAAATGAGTATTTTAAGTGTTAGGGTATAATGCTCTTGGGTGGGTTCCTTTTAAGTGAATTTGAGTCAGATTCAAGGGTCTTTGTACCTAATTATGACCTTGCAAGCACCATAAAATTATGAGGCATGGTGAACTTGTATATGAAATATTTGGTCAAGCCTCTCATTCTTTTATTTTTATTATTTTTTGAAGTGCATTTAACTCTTTCTTGTCTTGGCATAGTAAACCCATGTGTGTTTCATATGGGCTTGTAAGGTGCATTAATGTGATACAATAAGTGGTCGTATGGATGTGTGGGGAAGTCATGTATAGGTGACATAAAACTCTATATAATCCTTCCTCTTTGGTTTGGAAATTCTATTTTTATCTCATTCCTATTTTTGACTTGAAGAAGACAAAAAGAAGAGGAAAGACATCTTCAAAAAAGCTCCTTCAATATTTTTTGGGAAGAAATCTAGGAGATGATTTGGTTGGTATGTGTGCTTAAAAAGGGAGTTCATGGAGGGCAGTCTTTATTTATTGTAAGTTTCCTCAAGAGGCAAGCTTGTTTTTTTCTTTTTGTTATGCTTATGCATTCTA
>VDFB02000017.1:93907329-94062561 GCA_007258455.2 Sequoia sempervirens | reverse complement strand
TATGAAATTAACTTAGGCCAAAATGAAATTTTTTTTAACTCATATATCCATCAACTACCATGCATTTTTGAGCAATAAAAAACTGTACAAGTTCATACAATGGCCTGGAGCAACAAAGTTTGCTAGAAGACACATAAAAAAATGGAGTTTCTTATTGCTTATTCCACAAAATGAACACCAAGAGAGTATCTTCGACCCACACACAATGTATTTGAACCTTAGACAACCCAAAACCAACCAAAAAAATTGACTCAAACTTCCTTTTAAATTTCATGACCATTGGTATTCCAACTTTGTGCATTTTTGCACTTTTACAAGACAACATTTTGTCAATATTTGTAAAATATGACCATAAGCACTAAAATGACTCCAAATACATTATGAATGGTCTATTATGACCTTATTAGACTCAAAATAGGACTCAACACACCAAAAACCTATTAAAGACCTTATTTACCAAAATGCACTAACACGGTGCCCCTGCACCAATAAGATTAGCATGGACTATCTTGTTTAATACCAACTTGATTGAATCCCCTAAAGGAGTGTACTCACATTTGGTGGTGTTTTTGGATTGTAAGGCTTGTTGTAGTTGTGGTGCTTGTTGATGTTGTGCTTGAATTTTTGATTGATGTTGTTGATGTGGGAATTAAGTTTGTTGTTGATGTAAGGTAATGTTTTGATGATGTTGATGTGGATATTGAGATGTTTGTTGTGGTGTGAATGGATCCATCCCATAGTTCACCATGTGTGGATTTGACATGTTCATATTTGGGATGTTTATGTTTGGTATGTATTGACCTAGTGAAATAATGTTGTGTTGGGGAAGACTCGTGCTTTGATTGTTTGGTTGATAGACTTGTAAGTTTTGGCATTGACTAAAATATACCATGTGACAAGAGGTTCCAAAAGACCTTATTTCAGCTTGTGATGTTGTTTATTTTTATTTTATAATTACATAATAAAATAAAATTTAGCATGTGACAAGATGTTTCAAAAGACCTTATAATTATGTGATGATAAGTATTAGTTTTCTATTTTTAGTATTTAATTATTTCCAAAATAGAGAATCATCTCCATTTTCCCAATGGACCAGTGAGGTTATTGGTGAATAATAATATTTGATTGAATACATTGAATAGTTTAAATTCTAGAGACTTCAAAACATTTGATGATATCAGGCTACTGTTTTATATTTTCTAACCGTTAAGAAGGGTATCATCTGTTAAGACACTAAAAGATAATTCTTGAAAGGCTTATTGTGAAAGTAAGGATGTTTTAAGTATCAACAAAAGAGGATGTATGAAACACTCCATAACAACCATCACACATTTGAGAGAACGTAGAAGCTTCTTTCAACACCAATACTACCCACCACTCCCATCAATATTCGAATGAATTTCAAATTCCTCCATCTCCTTCAATCTCTGCAACTCCTCTAAAAACTCAACACAAAAAATATTAAGACTAAATATATTCTGAAAACACCATTGAATACTTACCATTTTAACTAAAATTTTATAAATACCTTCATTTTCTATAGTAAGACTAACAATGTATTCTTGCTTCAACAAGTGAACAACAACCTAGAGCCCCAAATGCTAAGTAGTTTTGATATGTAGAGTAGCCGGCGGACCTTCAACATTTAATCATATTTATTTCTATAGTTACATTGTAGATTTCATGTGCCTTGGTCTTTTCAGTCCATTATATTGTTCTTTTATTTTTGTCCATTGAGATATTATTATTCTTTTCTTTTAAATTTTTTATGAAACATTTTTTTGTAAGCACATTTAAGTTTACATTACATGCATATCAAATAGATATCATGTAAATTCTACCAGCTAGATGATAAGTTTTAGTTTGCTATTTTTGGTATATAATTATGTCATCCAAAATAAAATAATTCAACCAAATAAGGGCATTATAATTATGTCATGATAAGTTTTATTTTGCTATTTCTAGTATATAATTATTTCATGTTTTTATTCAAAAAGACCTTATGTCAGCCTGTGATGTTGTATTATTGGGTAATTAGGGCATAAGTGTGTATAAATAAGTATTGTTCCATCCATTTCAACCCCCCCCCCACATTCATCTCATTTCACTCATTCAACATCAATTAGTATTCTTGCATTCAATTCATCAAAGCATCATTCAATTAAGCAATCATCAAGCATCTTGGAGCAACCATTGACATATCTTCAAATTTCTTCAACAAGGTTTTGGTGAGTTTAGGAAATTTGCATGTTTTTTATTCATCATTCCTTTCGTATTTCATTTCATTTCATTTCTTTATTAAGGGTTTGATTACCAAAGTGGGATTTGACCAAGGCAAATCCCTATACTCTAACCCTCAACCATTTTTCCACTTTTGTATGTGTGATTGCAAAATTTTGTATGTAGATTTATCAAGAAAATAGGTTTTGGAAAGTGGTCAACAAGTCAACAAAGTGTTTCAAGTCAACATAAACCTAATTCAAGCTTAGAGACAACCTGCAGTCTATTTTCTGCAGATTTGACTCCATCAACCCGACAAGAAGACAAGTGCAAATCTGGACCTACAAAATTGACTCTTGAATTTGTATATTTTTTGAGGAGGACTGATTCGCCATCAGTGGTGAATGAGTCCCACATGTAGGCTAGAAATTTTTATTTTGTCAAAATCCAGTTCTCGGCAGTTGGAAAGTAGTTTTAGGTCTTTTTACCAATAGGAGGATTGATTCACCATCAGTGGCAAATGAGTCCCATTGGTGATAAACAGTGATTTCTTCCTATTTCTAGAATCTTCCAAGATCAACATTCAACTTCTAGGTGCACTCTGTTAAACCTCATTTAGTTTTGTTTGCATTAGTTTATGTTTTTAGTTCATTTTCTGCATATCACATTGTGTTTTCAAACATTGCTTATTTCATTAGTTTCGCATTCATAATCAAGAAATTTCATCACTTAGTTGAATTTACATTATTTCATTTAGTCATAATCACATCATACATTCCCTTATTTGAATGAACCACATCAATTTTAGTGTTTTATCTCTCCTTTTAGGTGAAAAACCCTAAGAGTGCAAGAGAAGTACATAGAACCTCAAAATTGTTGGTTCATTACACAAAACCATCATTCTAGCCTAACTGCATCCATACATTCCCATCATGTATACATGCATACACTACACATGCATAATATAAACTACAAAATACTAAAGCAAGAGTATAACACACATACACATATATGAGTATCTATGAATAAATAAAAAATTCAAACTCTAATATAACCATGTACACAAAGGGAAAGAAATGTAAATGAGACCAACCACAATAAATCTATACCAATCTCAAAAACCATACTGCCATATTATATAATTATATTTCATTGATTAAGTATAGCTCAGACTCATCATGGGAGGCACATAATCAAAATGTGTACATATGCATATGAATCACCCCATGCAATTTGTTCAAGTCAAATATTTGCAAGCCAAAAAAAATGTGCATAGTCACTCCCGAGCTCTTGATTTTCTAACTCTCAAGGGATCATCCCTACACCATCTTTAATTCATCCTTAAATACTTAGGGTCAATCAATTCATAAAAAAAATCCTAAGTCTAGATCCTAAGCACAACTTCTTCACCATCATCATCCCACCATGATGTTCACATTATGTTTTTTTTGAAAGACCATTACTTCTCTTTATCTCAAATACTTTTAGTTGCAATGAAACGTCACATGAGGCAAAATTTAGATAATTAAAATCATCTTAACACCATACTAACATCATCCTACTTAAGTCCATTCCATACTAGTGTTCTCATCATCATTAATTATTTAAATCATTATATTATTTAAATAATTTAGTTAATTGCTAATTAAAAATAACTATTTTATTTAATTACTCTAGTTCATCTCCCACCTAATTAAGCAATTTTATTATTTAATTAGTTTATTTTCCATTTTTCTATTTTTAGCCAACTTAATTTCTCATCATCTTGAACAAACTTAATCATGGCTATCTATATTCTACTTGATCCAATGAAATTTCTCTCAAGCAACATCTACTATAGATCTTCCAAAAATATATCAACCATCTATCCTCCAAATTAAGAAACTATAAATAAAGCTTCAAAGCTTCCAAAAATATCAATGTGTATTCTACAAGTATGTGTTTCTGATATTTTGAAGCTTCTATTGAGCAACCAAACCCAAATCCATTTGAGTCCATCCATTTTCACATGAAATTAGTATTTGGTAAATGTATGATTGGGTATTCACTTGAATTTTATTTGCTTGATCTAAGGTTTTTATTGATTTAGAATAGATAAATTTCTTGCATTTATTCCTCTTTATTTTTAAATCTTGTAGTTATAGATATAACTAAAATAAGAAACCAAATGTTTTCTAGATTGTATTGGCGTCTACTTTAAAGATGCTTGGTTCTTTTGGTTGCCATTGTTTTTCTACAATAAGGTTGTTAAATTGTTGCTTCGTAGTTTGGTGGCCACCCTTATATGCTAAAATTATTGTTTTTTAGGTTCATCTTTGTCCTTGACAATGTGTTGAATTAAATCCCATTCCTTGTGCACAAACCTCTCATATGATGGTTTGTGGTTAGGATGGTATAAAAAATGAAGAGTTTTATCAATGTAGGGGTTTGGTTTGTATGTTCAAAAAATTTTGGCCTTCCCTTATTGATATTCACAAATGGGTCATGGATTATTAGAGGCCTATTGTCAAGGGAAAAATTAAGTTACTCCCTTGTGTCAAGGTTTTCTTCATTGCATATTTTAAATCTTGAAAGGAAAGATTTGGTACTTGATGGTGGCTTGTGGTTGTGGGGAGAGAACTCTCTCTCAATCAAGCCTTATTTTTCTTCATTCAACCCCCTTTCTGAATCCCTCAATGTCAAAGCTATGTGATTTTTCCTTCTAAATATTCCTCTATGTTTTTTTGAAGATTCCTACTATAATGCCATAGGGAGCTCTATTATATGCTTCCTAAATGTTGAATTTAACACTTCGTACATGGGTCACTATCATTTTTCTTGTATTCTAGGGGATATTGATATCTCCAAGCCTCTTTATGAGGACATGGTTTTGATGGTGGAGGACATTCCCTAGTATCAACTACTTGAATATAATGGTATCCACTTTCAATGTCGAATATTCTTTACCATTGGCCACCTAGTTGTTTGATTGTTTGTGCTCTCCCAACACAAGGGTGTGATGATGTGGTGGAAGAATTATTACAAAGACCACTTGACTATTCATGCTTCTAACTAGATATTATTGGTGGATCCTCTCAAAATTTTGAGACTTTTCAAGATGTTGGATCTCATGAGATTAGTGTGACTTTGGAAATTCCTATCCCTATTGTCCCAATAAATCGTATTAGTGATCCAACCATCTAGTGCTTCATGCTCTCAACTTGCTATGCCTTTCACTTCAATTCCATTTTTAGATTACTCATGTGATGTTCATTTGATATTTCTCTAATTTTGCTTGACATACTAGTGTTTCTAATTTTCACATAGATGAGTCCTCTATGGAGGAAACCCCTCCCACTTCTCCTTGTTCTAAAGACTTAGATGATAACATTTAATGGATTGTTGTACAAAGTGGAAGGTAGGTCCTCTTAAATATATCTCCCAATCTCATACTAGAGTGAAGGGTGTGAGATTGAATAGGGTTGGTTCTGACATTATTTAGGTTGGACCCAAGGGTACCCTTTAGTTTCTTACTTTTTTATTGTTGTTGTGTATAGAAACTAGGTTGCAATTTTACCTATCTTTGATTCATTTTGATGGGTTATTTGGTTTTTACTATATCTCATGGTACTTGTTTTATTTCCTAATGGATAATTTCTTGCACAAGGGTTTATACCCTTTGAAAACTCATTTTTATCAAATATCAAAAAATAATATAAAAATATATTGTAAAACAGATAGGGAAGAGGTCATTCTTTTTGTCTCCTCTTCATTTTATTCATTGTTTTAGCACAAATTATAAGCCTATAATGCACTCATGTAAAATAAAATTCAATTAGTGTTAATCAAAAGGAATCATGCTAGTAAGAAATAGAAAAAAGACATGTGGAAAGGAAATCATACACTTGTAATTTATCATATGTGTATCTTCTAAAATAATGTTGAAAGGAAAAAGAAGCATGGGGATCCATGATGGATCACATAGAGTATAGAGGGAGAGAGAGATAAAAGGTTACAAGATATCTAAGAAAATAACATGCATGTAAATAATGATATAGGAGCCATCTTGGTATGAATTTGACAATAAAGTAGTCAATTTGATTAAAGTGATTTGGTTGTGAGTGAATCACCAAAAATAAAATAAAAGGGCCAAGCTAAGCCTAAAAATTAATTGGGTAACTTAGGTCTTACTTGTGACAAATCCATTTAAAATAACAAAGTGTCCAAGCCAAGCCTACATAAACTATAAACATGGAGATTGGTTGTGATAGAAAAACATACGGGATAAAGCATAATCAACTGAAATTGAAGCATGAACACTTTAATCAAATTGGGTAACTAGTAGGAGGCATGCCCCCCCTTAGATTGATTTTATGCAAGAGGAAGCAACCAATTTAAGAGAAGAGAAGGAGAAAATAACAATTCCCAAAGGTACAAATAGAAACATAGGGAAATAAGAGAATGATGAAACAAAAAATAAATTGGTGCCTCAACAAAATGTATAAGAATGTTGTCCCCAATGAAAGGGAAAAGAGATAAGAATCAAGATAGAAGTAGAGAACCTATGAAAATGTAATAATAATAAATAAATAAAATACAAACAATGATATAACATAAGAAAGAGAGGCATACTTTGAGGTGATGCACCTTCCAAAATAAAGATAGGGTTTCCCCTTAGAAAAAGCAACAAAAAAAAAGAGAAAAGAGAAAGAAAATGCTATAGTATAGGACAAGTCAAAGTAGGAACATAGCATGCAGAAGAACAAGTAGAGTTGGTGAATGGAAAGGTGTAAAGAGAGTGGAAAAATAATAGGAACATTGGTTGAGGAACATAAGAAAATAAAGAGGAAGTATACATAGTGTAAGAAGAACATGGGAATCACTGCATAGAACATAGGAGTGAGCACTAACTCGAGAAGTAGAAAGTAATATTGAATAGGATGAAGCATGACATGTGGAGGGAACATGGGACACATAATTGTAATAGTAGATGAAATAAGGTGAGACTAAATTATAGTACATGTAACAAATAATGTAGGAAGGTAATGCACACATCTAAAAATGTTCATAAGCAGGTAATAAGAGAATAATATGTACATATTAGATATGTATAAATGAGAGTGACATAGGAAAGCATGGTAATGTGTTATGTGTGAGAAGCATAGTAAACATAGGAAGAATAGGAGAATATCATGGAATAACATGTAAAATAAAAGAGGGAAGCATAGACAAATAATCATAAGAGTATATAGGAAATAATGAAATTTGAAAATAAAAGATAGAAAAGAAAATTAGAAAAGAAGTAGACACAGTTGTGGAGAAGCAAATATATTCATGGCAACAGAAAGATAATATAATGGAAAGGAAAGTGTATAGAAAATTATATAATGCAATGTAGAATTAATAATGGGAAATGAGGGACATAACATTAAGAATGTAATAGTTTAAGAGAGTGGAACATATGAACAATGCATGTATTATAAGGTTTAAAGAGAATACAAAGAGATTTATGTATCTTAAGACAATTATGGGAAGATGATGTGAACATCATGCCACAAGGGGTTTTTATCCTCCATTTCAATAAAATAACACATGCATATAGGAGGAAATAAAAGCAAGAAGTAAGGGAATTTGAATAGAATAGAGGGGCATGTTATTATTATTTCAACATGAAAAAGGTATGGGTTACCTATGTACTTTGCAACATCCTCAAAATATGAGAGAAAAAATAAGAAGGATGGTAATAACATTAAGAAGGTGGCACATAAGAGAAAACATACATGTATAAGATGGAATGAAACACAAAGATACCTAGAATTCATGTCAATATGAAGGCATTGGAAAATCAATGATTTGCATCATTATCAAAATCAATGGGTGAATATTAACATATAAATGAACCACAAAAAAGATGTGTTTCCTCCCACCATAATTTGACATAAAATTGTAGGGTTGGAAAACATCATTCAATAATGAGGGAAAATAGACCCAAAAATACTAAAAAGTGAGACAACAAGAGACCTAGAAGGAATCAACTAATGAAATTGGCATAGTGACCATCATCCTCAAACTCATCAACTAAACATGTCAAAGAGAAAGTTAGGTTGAAAGAGTTGGGTCAAAAGGGTGAGGAGTAACAATAGTAAAAACAATAAGAGGTGTAATATATATAATGGACTAAAAATAAAAGTGCTCATGAGGATAAGGAAAATATTTTACCAAAATAGGTACACAAGGTGCATAAAAAATTGGAATATAAGAGTCAAAATCCATAGTGGCAAGATGTGGGGAAGGATCCTTTGAAATAACAACATTGAAAGTAGGAATAAGAGGGTATTCGCAAGGAAGGATAGGCTCCACAACAAGAAGTAAAGAGTGGAAAGTTATGGGGAAATCAAGAGGGGTAGACAAAAAAGTTGAGGGATCAAGAGGAAGGGGAAGTTTTGCTAGGTTGAAGGGAGAGAAGTTTGGTTATGGGGGTGGCCCAAATTATATTTTGTTTTGAGGTTTATGTGGAGGTGGATATTGATATGTTGGAGATTAAAGGAGTGAAATGTTGGGAGTGGTTTAGTGAAGTGGAAAGGTGGGAGGATAAATAACAAGAAATTTTGAAAGAGTAGGAAGTAATTTAGCTTTGGGTTTGGATTTAGGTCTTGAAGGATTGACAAAAGCAATGCTAGAAGTGAAAGGATAAGAAATAACACAAGATTAAGCATACAATAATCTATTGCTCAATTTCTCTACTTTTATGTAAGAGTTGGTATTCAACTTGTTCTTGAACTTAACCCAAGTTCATGTCATGCCCCCACCAGCTTTAGATCATAGCAAAAATTTATGACAAAACCTAAGCATTGAAATATTAATAAATAAATAAATAATAATAGAAACAATTGTAGGGGGCCAACCAAGTAAGATTTAATCACCCAATGAATGGATAAAAATAAATGGGCCAACTTCAGAAAAGGGATTAATTACCAGTATTTAATAAAAGAATCCAACTCAAATAATTAAGAGGGGAGAGCTGACTAGAGTAGTCAAGGAAGCGTTTCATTCAAGACAATGCTAGACTTTAAATAAAAGGAAAATCTTAATTAAATTTAAAGTAGTGATTAAGGAAGAATAAAAGGGCAACGTGGGGTTTGAAAGGATGTATCCCTCACCAAGGAAAAGATGTTGTTGAAAGGATTTTTAACTCTTCCCCACTACAAGATATAAAAGGAGAAATATTTCAAATAGAAGAGGCATCAAAGAAGATTAGATAATATATAAATATTTGCATTCAAAAGAGTAACAACCTTTGGATTTAGTAAGTGATTGGTATGCATCATGATGGAGTATAATATATATAATCTTTTATGTATCTTTAATATAATTACTAATGGGAATTGCTAATCTAATTAAGGCTCTTATAATTAATTATTTGATCTACTTGTTTCCCTATAAGAAATTAGACATGAATTAGCAAGGAAACATGATTGGGAGAGGCAAAAAACTAGTTCCACAATATAATTGGGCCACCCCATGTTGGATGGAGGAGAGTTCCTACCACTTGTGGGCCAAGGGGTGTTATACCATGCTCTTAGGCTTAATTGTGAGGAAGTCTCTAGGCGCCCTATTGTGCTTTCCTCTCCAATCCTTACTATGGTTGGTTATTAGAAATGAAACTGCAAATTAGATCCAATTAGGTGATGTTATTTATCTTAATTGTTCATTTACACTTAAGTTCAATAAATTTTATATGATTTAATTTTAGAATACTATTTGTGAAACAAATTATATTGTTGTAATTGTTACTTTTTGGGAAAAAATAGGCATTACCCCAATTAGGGAACATTACAATTTATGTTCCCCAATGATATTGATCCAATCTTTATCCTTCTTGTTCTCAATCCTACATCAAATCCACCCATGCAATAGTGAGCTCAAGATAGGGCCACAAGGACAATCCTAGCCCCAATTTTCCAAAGTCAAATTAATTATGAGCTCAAGATGATCCTAACTTAACTAGTTGACACTTGCTAAATCATTAACACAATATTCAAACTTGATTGCTAGTATATTATATAAAAGGAAAAAGCCCTAGACTGTTTAGACAAATATAGAAAAAGGATCATATTAATAACACTCAAATCATGCACCTAAAGCAATCATTGCACCAACATATGCCTACATAAGTATAAATATATATAGGCATTCTAGTTGACATGTCTTGGCTAGAATCAAAACAAGTCATTAATTCCCCCACTTGATAGTAGCTCCTATTGGTGTTTTTGAGCACCACTTGAACTTGGTCTAGATATGCACCAATAGACTAATTTCCAAAGAGAAAAAACACACAATTTAGGGCCACCACTTCAAGTTAATGTAGAAGTTCAAGGTTGTTGACACTTTGATTAGGGTTTTCCATGCACTTCTAACCCTTGACAAAGCATTGTCCATATTCATCCTATCATTGCAAATTTGACAACGAATTCCTAAGATAATTTACAAAGTGTGTGGTACAAAAAAATATTCCTTATCTTACATAAAGCTAATAACATTTATCCATCTTTTTCATTTTTTACATTTATTTTAATACTTTCTCTAAAATCAACCCATTCATTACATCAAAGGCATTTCCTATATGAGCTTTCGAAGCTCATTTTCCCCTTTAGTGGCTAAGATGGAGTTACACGACATGGTTGACAATTCCTTCATTGCCAACCATTGATCGTTTCAATTGGCTGCTTTTCGCCATTTTCCAACTGCTTTTTACCTTTTTTTATGCTTTCCCCACCACTATCAATTTTTTGCCCTTTTTTTATTGCTTTTTGTCGTTTTCTGGTTGTTTGACAGTGAAACACTAGCAATCAAATTTGAATAGTTGTGCAGAGGATGCAAGGTGTGGTAGTTACAAGACGAAGATATTGGCAAAAGCCCTCCCCATTCAAAATAAAAAAACCTCCCTTCTCACTAGAAAATAATCTCTGTGCTCTGCCATCTGCAAGAGAACAAAAAATATTTAGGGCAAAGTATTAGATTTAGGTTTTCTTATCTTCTTCCTTTTTCTCTCTCGTGACTTATTTAGCCACCCAAGATATTTTCAAAATGGAGCCCAAACTAATTAAATTTGAGCACATAAAATTTCGTCCTAGCTGGGTGAGTAGTTACTATTTTTATTAATGATTATGAAATGAAATTTGTGGGTTTATTGTTGATAATAATAATTGTATTGATGGGAGAACAATGTCTAGCAAATAGCATACTATAATTTTAGTTTAGATTAATATATTTGGGGTAAGAGGGTTGTAGGCGGCACCAAGATAACAAATTTAAAATGTGCATATAACAAGGAAACAACAGTTGAAGTCCATGATTTTATAAATATTGTCTCTTCATTAAATTTTATTCAAAAATTAATGAATTGTGTTATTAAAATTGAGTGGACATATGTTTAATATATTGAAAATCTGAATATAGTAATGTGTGTTGGTTTTAATAATCATATTGATATATGTGAAATTAATGATGGTAATGTATTATTACATTTATTTAATTTGAAAAATAAATATAATAATATTATTCTATAATAAAAAATAAAATAATAACAATATTAAAATCATTTTCTAAATGACCTACCAATTGATCTCATACACTACACAAATGTGTGCAAAAAATAAACCATTTTTTTTCTTAATTAACCTTCCACACCTCTTCTGCATACCCATTGCACAAGGTGCCATAGCTAGTATAGTTTAATCTTTGAACTGATGAAAAAATGTATTTATTTACTTATAAGGTATTATCATCTTTACACTTATCAACTTCAGAGTGACAGTGATGTTTATGTTGTTTATGTTTGAAAAAACAAAATTAGTAAGTCTCATTGAGCCTTGGTACGTACATCAATGTCTTCCCAATATCATTTTATTAAAACGATCAATCAAGCCAATGCCCTTACAATGAACACCGTGCTTTATAATAGTTACATTTTTTTCGTGTTCTCCTATTCACCATCTGCTCTAAACAGTTTCAAGAGTGATAAGAAAAGTTGGATTACATCCAAATAGAGCACAACAGAAGCCCAAATATAGTCATCATAAGTATGACGATTTATCAAGTTATCTGTGTCATATATAATATATCCGCTGAATATTAAGGATGCAAGTACCCCATATATCATCACCGAAAACTTTCCCAAAGGGAAAAATACCTGAAAAACATTACTGTTATTGTTAGTAACTAAAAAATATTGATGCTTTAGAAAGAAATTAAGAAACAACTAGAAAAATATTTCAATTAGTGTTAGTAACTAAAAAAAATGATAGATGCTTTAGAAAGGGAACAAGAAACAATTAGAAACAGAGAAGGTACCCGAATGAGAACAAATACAAGCAATATAATGACTGCTGATAACAAGAAACGCCCAAGAAAACTGAAGTCATGTCCTCTTCTTGCAGCCCAGAATGTGTATGCAGTTAGACTCACAACTGCCACTGCAGTAAGTAGTACAGACTCCAAAATTACCTTTCCTGTTAACATATATTTCAGGGTTAGAGTCTAGCTACATTCCCAAGAAAATCTTATGCATTTGGTAAACATAAAACTAGGTTGTAAACAGTAACAATGAACTAGTCGATATAGTTGCAGGTTACACATTCATAAATTAATACCATTATAAATTCAGTGCTCCATAAGCGAAGACAAAAATGTTAGAATAATGAATAATTAAATCATTTATTTGTGGAATGTGTACCATTAAGGGTTGTAAATGTGTCAATAACAGATATAAACATTCTTAACAAGAATGAAGTAACAGTATAACATCTTTTTCAGGACCATCGAAAGCAGAGATCAACCGTTGCCATCATTAATACAACATCACAGAAATAAATGAAACTCACGGCTAGTGAAGGCACAGGCAAGGTCTGGTATTTAACTTTCTTGTATATTTAATTTTGGAGAAACATGTTGAGATAATATAATAATCATCTCTAATTTATTGTGTTGAATAAGTTTGTGTTTCTTATATTTTCTAGTTTACTCACTTCTTCTTTGAGTCAATCTATCAAATGGTTTGCAATCTCAGCATTCACTTGTGCATACGTGAATAAGATAGCCTTAAAAAATTAGAATAGTATAAATTTTCTTTTATCCATTTATTATTTTATGTTCACAATTCAATATAATCTGTTTTATATGTTGCATGCTTGTAAATTACAGCAGGAATAATAGCAAAGGAAAGGTAATTGGATGCACTAGACGGGTTGTTTTACGACACGTTTTTCCTTCATGGTCATTAGCAAATTTCTTAACACTGTTTCATGACTTTACTCTACAGTCATCAAAATTTCTAAAACCTTTTTTAATATTTAATATGTACAATAAATAAAAATAGCAAAAAAAAATTAATATAAAAGATTTTTTATAAAAAATCATAAATTAATTTTTTTGACAATCTATATTTTTCATAAAATGTTAAATTGAAAGGCATTTATGGTCAAACCGTCACAAAATTTTATACGACAGATAGGAGTGGCGGTCTGGGCACAGGTAAAACCAACGGCCAAACTGATGGTCGTAGTAAACAACGCCAGCAAGATAAAATTATCCGGATGCCACGATATCACTGCAAATACCACACAAAAACAACAATAATTGACAGATAATGGGGGAAAAGGGAAATAAGAAAACAAAAAACGAAGGGTTTGCAGTGCATACAGACAAATAGCAGCATAACGAGGGCAATGCGAAGACCCGATACAAGGCCGGAGGAGGAAGCGAAGAAAAGGGCCGCTGGAGAAACAAAAACGACTACACTTCCCACGCCCACTGTAAGAATCATCTGTAATGTGAGTATGGCGTAAACCTTTCGAATAAACGCCCAATTCTGAGCGGGACTGTTCTTTCCCATATCAACTGCGTCTTTACTCCCTGAATTACTCTCTGCACCAATCGGATTTTCCTCCTCGAACATCTCATCTGGAATCAGAGGTGCCTCCAAATCCTGAGAGGGACTGTTCTTTTCCATATCCACTGCGTCTTTACTCTCTGCACCAATCCCTTTTTCGTCGTTGAAGATCTCCCTGATCACCAATTACAATTCAACACTAAGTTTATCTGACGAATAAAAAACCATGAAATATCCTTCGCAAGTAATGGACTTTACAGAGCAATTCTTCACAATTTGCTAGAGGAGAGGATCTTAGTTGAGCATATTTTAATAGTTGTGATAGTAATTGTTTATATAATGTCTAAGAATTGTGAAAGTAGTTGTCTGTATAATGATCAATAATTGTCAAGAGTTGGATCACTTGGTGGAGCTTGATAGGGCTATTTAATGCCCTTGCTATGTAACTTTTTCTTGTTTTAATAAAACTTTTACCCCTCCTTAATGTTAAATGACATTATTCATGATTAAACAAAATATATTTCTTTGATCTAAAAAGCAACCAATCATGTAATGCCACATCAATGTTCAACTACCCATAATGTGAATGCAAAGTATTGGTCAACTACCTTAAAAATTCCTTTTTTTAAATGTGCATGGGGAGGATAAAAGGAATTAAAAAAAAATTAGGAACACATGGAAAATAAAAAGGAACTTAATGTTCCTTGGGAAAAGGGAGAAGGAATTAAAAATTCATTTAGCAATCTTGGATAAATAAATGAAATTAAAAATTTCATTAGTCAACCTAAAAAAATAGAATTAAAAATTCAATTGGTAGACTACCTAGTAACCCCTAATAAATACTATTTTTAATTAAGGGGTTGACTAGTCTACAATTGAATTTTTAATTCTATTTTGACTAGTCTATCAATTGAGATTAAGTCATAAAGAATTAGTTGCAACGAAAAACAAGAAAACACAAGTGCCACTTATTGTTACTTGCCTTTATAGTAATTTAGACTTAATAAAAAATAAATTTAAGTTTGGCTAATGTGAATAAAATTAAATGTAAGTTTTGTTAATTATAATATTAACATATTGATATATTAATCATGTAAATTGTAGAATAATGCATGTCTATTTTCTAACTTAATAGAAAAAAAATTAACTACGTGTATTTATATTAATATTAATAATTATTAATTTTATCTTAATTATATTAAATAAAAATCAATTATATTATATATAAATTTAAATAATAATTTTTAAAATTATTTTATATTAAATAAAATATAAATAAAATAAAATGATTATACAATATAATTATAAGAAAAATAAAATAATAATTATTTAAACATAATATTTATATAATAGTTTTGTGAAATAACAATATGTATAATATAATTAATGTGAATAATACCAAAAATGAAACTCTTGATTTGCCTAACTCACCCCCTCTCCCAAAACTCATTAAGGAGTTTCCTAAAAAATGATGAGAGGTGTCTCATTAAGAGGCTCAACGACTTCCCTTTGTGCCATGACTCTACAATGGATTGATACAAACAGATAAATAGGGTTAAAAAAAGGAAAAATAATAGTTGATTTTCTTAAAAATAGGCAAAATAATACTTAACTTTCACTTTTCCTAAAAATCTGTCAATAACACAAAATCTTTTAGCCAATCATATTCACCAAAAATATTTTTTATAATTTAAATTATTGTTTTTAAATTGCAATAGTATTGCCTACTAATAAGAGGGAAAACAATTATTTTGATCATTTAATTTTTGAGATGGTGGAGGGAATGTAAATTAATTAAATAATAATAATTATTTAATTAATTAGCAATGTGAGGTGGAAAATAAACTAATTAAAAATATAGGTGTGAGGTGGAAAATGAACTAATAAATTGATAAAATTATTTAATTATAAATTGTAAGTTAAACTAATTAAATAATAAAATCACTTAATTAGGTGGGAGATGAACTAGATTAATTAAATAAAATAGTTATTTTTAATTAGCAATTAACTAAATTATTTAAATAATATAAAGATTTAAATAATTAATGATTATGAGAACACTACTATGGAATGGACTTAAGTAGGATGACATTAGTATGGTGTTAAGATGATTTGAAGTGTATAAATTTTGCCTCTCATATGAAGTTTCATTGCAACTAAAAGTCTTTGAGATAAAGAGAAGCAATGGTGTTTCAAAGAAAACATAATGTGAACATCATGGAAGGATGATGGTGAAGAAGTTGTGCTTAGGATTTAGACTTAGGATTTTTCTTGATCAATTGATTGACTAGATTTTGAATTAAAAATGCCCCAAGTATTTAAGGATGAATTAAAGATGGTGTAGGGATGATTTGTTGAGAGTTAGAAAGTCAAGAGCTTAAGAGTGACTATATACACATTATTTTTTGGCTTGCAAATATTTTGACTTGAACCCTTGCATGGGGCGATTCATATGCATATGTACACATTTTGATTATGTGCCTCCCATGATGAGTCTCTATACTTAATAAATGACATAATTATATATGGTAGTATGGTTTTTAAGATTGGTGTAGATTTATTGTGGTTGGTCTCATTTACATTGCTTTTCCTTTGTGTAATGGTTATATTAGAGCTCAATTTTTTAGTTATTTATAGATACTAATACATGTGTATGTGTGTTACACTCCTGCTTTAGTATTTTGTAGTTTATATTATGCATGTGTAGTGTATGCATGTATAGATGATGGGCATGTATGGATGCAGTTAAGCTAGAATGATGGTTTTTTGTATTTATTTCTTTGACATGTAATTATTATGGTATGATTTCATTTATTGCATTATTTAGGTATAACATAAAAATAATCATTTCTCATTATGGTACTTTTGATTTAGGGGACTGCAAATTGATTATCATTAATAATTACTTAATAGGGATTTGAGATATAGGTTTTAGGGAATCAAGTGGGAATAGGGAAAAAATAAATTGAACTACAGGTGAATTTTTGGGAAGAAAAGGATTGGTACTGATCTAAATGGACCATAGACTAACACTAAACATTGAAAAAAAGTATTGGTATCTTTTAGACTTAGATCTAATATTGCCAACAAGTCAAGTTCATGGTAGAGGAAAGATGTCTTCAATAAATATAGTATTTCAAAGGTAAGAAATATTATTGGTTTCTTCACCTAACTTATGTATGTGTTTACTTTTTTAATTAACTCCTTTATTGATGAATATTATCCTCATAGCTTCAATTTGAGGTCTACAATCAATGTTACAAATACTATGCAATGGTATTATGATAATAATAATAATTTTCTATTTTTAATTTTGAATTTATTGGAGTATGAAGTGAGGTACTTTCATTTAAGGTTAGGAAAGATGAACAAGGGGTTAGATGCAACTAAGTGAATACAAACTAGATTATAAAACTATGGGAGTAAATGGTGACTCCCCAACACCCCCAAGAACAGTTGCTAGACCAAAACCACTTCCACAAGAGAGAGAATGGAAATAAATCTTGCTTCACAATGCAATATTGATTAATGGTTGAATATGATTCAATAACCTTCAATTGATTCAATTGAATCAATGAAAGTGTACATGAGATGCCTTGATTATAAAGGCAAGGTAGAGATGTAGGATTATACAAGATCATGACAAGTGTCTTAATCCTATTACATGAGACAATTAACATACTAATCACCTAGGAATCAAGCAATAATAGCTAGATAAGATAAGTTATAGATAATCCAACTAATAATTCTAGAAAGAATATTATATCCTAAGTAAACTTAACATGTGTTCTATGTCCCCTAATTACCTAGTAAGTGGAATAACTAGGTACAAGACATTTATTCACACCAACACCCCCCCTTAAGTGCAACTTAGGGAGAAGATTATTATGAAAAGATGACTATGAAGATGGGTCCCAGCTACTAGGCCTTGTTAGGTACCCATTTGCAATGCAAATGCAAACAATCTCTCACAAGCACAAAAAAGGAGAAAACCCAGTGGGATAAAACTCCTCTCCAAAAGAGAGAAAAACAAAACAAAGAAAAGAAAACATGATATATGGAGGACTCAATGATACCCCCAAGGACTACACCCATCATGTATATACAATCAATGAACCCCCCATAAGAGGGAAGTAGAGAGATAAGATATCCCCCCCATGGTGAAGAAGCTCCAATGCTGATGAAGAATGTCTGAAAACAAAAGATGATCCAATGTCTAAAAGCAACACATCTTCCCTTAGGAAGAAACATATCCATAAGATGATGAATAATCCACTCCATTTCCAATTGAAAGGAGGAATAATGAACGCTCAACATGTATGCCTCTGAAAACTGAGTAGGAGTCTCCAAGCTTGAATAAGTCACAACATCATCATGGTCAAAATCAACCAAGAAGCATGAAAAATCAAGTGAAGGAGGAGACGCATGAATTTAAATATCCAAAGGCAAAGTAGATGGTATAATAGTTGTGTTAAAACTATCATCAAAGAGGAGAGAAATACCCTCAAGTGTGTCCTCCAAATTTGCAAAATGAGACTCCATGAACAAGTTAGAGATACCTGTCAAATATTCATCCCACAAAGCAAGATCTAAAAAACTATGACATCTTGTTGAATAGAAGCACTACTAGCTAAAGAAGTAGGAGGTGGAGGAGTAGTAAGCTTAGCACTGGTCTCTAGAATACCAAGGTGTAGATGACCAAACTTCTCTTCACTAACATGGTTCACACCCAATGGAGTGTGTAATGCAATCAAAGGAACATTATCATCTTCTAAAGAAAAATGTGAAAAGGAATACACACATGATAAATCATCCACCATCCCAATAGTGACAATATCCCTAGTCTCCAAGTCCCTTATGTACACTCTATCTGGAGTGAACTCAATTATTTTACCTTGACCCCCATGAGTAATTTGATAAATAAAAAAGGAGATTTGTGGAAAAGGAACACAAAGTACATCATTGAAAGTCCCTTCCCCCATGTCAATAGAACCCTTCCCACTTACCTCCATATATGTATTGTTACCCATCAATATACGAGGTGAATTACAAGGCTCAAAAGAAGAGAACATATCCATAGAAGATGCCATATGGTGATATGCATGTTAGCTTCTAGTGGATATTTTAGGCTTAATTATATATTTTGCATGGATTTAAGAACTAGTGGTCACTAAGAATAAGATTAATTTAAATCTTTTGAAGTGATTAACCCTAGACTATTAGGAGTACAAGGGAATAATTGATACATTGTGGTTTGAGAATATCCTGACCTAGTGGGGATAGCCTATATACTAACAATTTTAGTAATTCTATAAGATAAAAAAAATAAAAAAGAGAAATCATAAAACAAGCAAAAAAGATGTAATTAATAAATTCAATGCATGCCTTTAATTTTAACATTTGTATATATATTCACCTTCCATTGTGCACAAGAAGGAAAGTTCATTACTAGCATATTCCTTACTAAATATGGACCCTTATATAGTCTTCATGAAACTTCATTTTATTTTTCTCTTATTCTTTAAGTTTCATTTAATTGGAAATAGATCCCCTCTTTTGAACAATTAGGATGAAGTATCCCCAATTTCACCTAAAATTTCCTTGGGAGATTTGGGCTTTACAACATGTTCTAACATTAAAATGTATTAATGCTAAAACATATTTCAATAAGGAAATGTTGGTATATGGAGCCTAATCAGACTCGGAGGTTAAATTTTCCCCACTTTTATCGGTGCAATTTCACCCTAAATTGTCTAATAGGGGTTTGGGGGCAGTGCCCCCAAGACAGGGTCAAGGGGTAGCGCCCCTTGTAGGGTTCAGGGGTAGCACCCCCAAAACCTCTCACAATTTTTTATTATTTTATAAAGGCATTGGGTGTTATTTTTTCTATTGGCCAGCATAAAAAAACCTTATTTTGTAACCAACATAAGTCTTGATAAAAGGCTAAGGATTAGGGTTTCTATTGGCATTGTACTATAGCATTTACAATGGTATTGAGTTGCAAAGGATTACTAGTTGTAATCGGTTCGATTTACTGGATAATAATATTAGACTCTTTGTTGGTGGACGTAGCCCAAGTTTGGGTGAACCATGTTAAATATTATCTCTTGCTATTATTATTTATGTATTTTTCATTCCTCTGTTTAATCTTCATTTGCATTTAATTGATATTTTCTGCATGCAATTCCTAACAAGACATTCTTCATTAATCAAAAAATTGTTCAATAATTTGAACTAGTGTTTGAGATGAATTTAAATTCTAGCATGATCCTTAGTGGATTCTAAGAATTGATGTAACTCGTAGGGAGTTTTAGCTTCTCCTTTATCTTATAGGAGAATGAAACTAATACTTACCTTACCATTTAGCTCATGGTGTAAGTTATTAGAATAATCAACATACTTTTTTAGAAGGTCCTAAGATCATGGTGTTTGTTGTCCCAATAGTAATGTTTATAATGGCCTTTTATCAAAATTCTCACACACTTGTTCTATCTTCATATAGATAATTTTTTTATTATTTTGACCTAGACTAGGGGTAATTATTAAATTCATTAAATTCAATAGAGCTAGTGGGTAAGGGCTTATCCATAGGAATTCCCTTCATCAAGATTCTTGAGGAAAATTCAATGTTATTTGTAGATCCATTTTTAGGTGGATTGATGTAGGTTGGTTATTAGTTTCATCAAGGATTATAGGGATATGATCCATCAATGGTGTCAAGGGAGTATAATAATCACTTATAGGTTTGTCACTTTAGGGTTTGGTAGTGGTATACTCATCTATTTCTATGAGACTTATAGGTGTGTTGATGATTAGAAGCCTTCATCCTATTACTACCAAGCTAGATGGGACTTCCTTTTTTTGTAGGGTTGGGATAGATTTTTTTTCAATCAAAGGTAAGGTTCACTTTCAAATTGTTGGATAATAACACAAAAAAACATGTTTGTGTATAGCCCCTCAACACCATCTCATGAAAATACGATAATGACTTCTAGAGGGCCACAATTTGTATGGTTCACTCACTTGATTGGGATGGAAGTGGTTCCTCATTCACCACTAACTATGTGGGAGTAAGTTTACCTTATTCTCTTGACACATCTTCTTCAAAATCTATGAAGGAATCCGTATCCAAAGGTATTTCAATCATACATATTTGGTTTATTTCTTCAAAAGAGAAGTGGAAGAATTTTTCATTCTCTAATAGATCCATTATTTTTGTAGTGATCTTAGTTCAGATGGTTGTGCCTTATTTAGAGTTTTATTATTTTTAATTCCCTTGTCCCTTATTCTTTGATTGATTTAAATTTTTACTTGTCTTCACTCATAGACGCTCTTGTTTACAATATGAGTTTGAGTATCACAACCTTGTTGGGGAAAGCTCATATTCAATTGATATTCCAATCCTTTTTTTAGTTGTGTCTACCTTGAACATATTGAATGACTCTAGGTCTTTCTTAGTGGCATATTTTTCCTAAGTGAAGGAATCAAATCTCTTAAAATAAGGTAGAAGGGAAGCATGGTCATTTTTGTTTCTCCAGTGGCCCTTTTCTTCATTTCCTCCGGCCTTGGATTGGGTATTTGCATTTCCCTCATTGTGTTGCTATTTATCTATATGCACTGCAAACCCTCCATTTTTTTTCTTATTTCCCTTTTCCCTATTATCTATTAATTAGTGTTGTTTTTGTGTAGTATTTGCAGTATTATGTATGTTGTATTGCTACCACTAGAAGTATTTGATTAATTTTATCTTGCTGGCATTGTTTACTATGACCATCAGTTTCGTTGTTGGTTTGATCTATGCCTTCATTAGCGGTGAGTTTCATTTATTTTTGTTTCACTCAACTAGATGTTGTATTAATGATGGCAACGAAGACCTCTTCTTTCGATTGGAATTCAAATGCTCATCATTCATTTCCCATGGGTCTTTTTTTCTTTTGGAAAATGGGAGCTCTAAGGTTTGGTTAAAGCTCAAGAAGCCTAGATATCATTATCATATGGATCATCTTCTCTTGGACTCTATTTTTTCAATGGTTCATCATCTTTAGAATTAGAGTATGCATGTCTCCTTCATGATTTTGTTGAAACTGGAGAATTTGTCTCCCCATCATCAGAGTCTTCTAGACCCACAACTACAAGAAGATATTGGGAATTTTATGCATCATCTTGTGCCTTATCACTCACATAATTTTCCTCATCTTCCATGGAAACATCAAGTTCCTCCATACAAGAATCATAAACCTTATGGTCCTTATCCTTCTTCTTTTTCTTTTTTTCCTTC
This sequence comes from Sequoia sempervirens, assembly GCA_007258455.2. Classification (NCBI taxonomy): domain Eukaryota; kingdom Viridiplantae; phylum Streptophyta; class Pinopsida; order Cupressales; family Cupressaceae; genus Sequoia; species Sequoia sempervirens. The sequence goes on along the minus strand of VDFB02000017.1, from coordinate 94,040,194 downwards.
TTTTATTTCTTCTCAGATTGACCAACCTCATCATCATCATCATCATCCCTGTCCTTACACTTACTCTTCCATAATTCCTTCACATGTTCAATTGCTCCTCTTGTTGCATCATCTGCCGAAGTTATTCCTCTTGCTTTCTCTTTTCCATTTGAATCCTTCATTCTTCATCAACTTTTTGTTTTGCTTCATCAACCAAGACAAGTTGGTGTGCTACTTTAATTTTTTATTTTGCTTTAAGCCAGTCATCTATTTTTAGTTCCATGTTTCCAAGCATACATAAAGCATTTAATGAGTTTTTATCCACCTTAAGTGCATCCCCAATCAATTCTAGGCTTGGTGCATTGTATAAATAGATTCCAAGAGAAGATGATGCATACAATGACGATGGATAAGCTACCTCAAAATTTTAGTCAATAAAATATGCTTTGTCCCTTCCAAATCCATTTGGCATAGTTAAATGAGATCTTATCAAAAACCTCAAATGAATCATCTATATTTTATCTTTTCATTTTTCCTCTTTCTTGTTTTTTATGGGCAACCTATTTTAGTCTTTATTTTAGAAAAAAAATTTGTGTCCTTCAATGTATTATGCTTTATCTTTCTATCATATTCTAGATTAAAAGAACCTATAATTGCAAATATATTAATTCATCTATTTTTATTTTACAGTCCTAAATAGGTGGATTAAATTATTTTTTTGTTAAAAAAATCTTGTACAATGTAATGTCCCCTTTTCGAAATGAAACCAAGTTAAAATTCAAATGCTCCTTGTTCATTTCCCATAGGCCTTAGGGATTTTTCCTTTGGAAAATAGGAGCTAGGTTTGTTAAAGCTCAAGAAGCCTAGACATCATCATCATATGGATCATCTTCTCTTAGACTCTATTTATACAATGTTTCATCATCTTCAGAATCAGAGTATGCATGTGTCCTTTGTGATTTTTTTGAAACTGGAAAATTTGTCTCCCCATCATTAGAGTCTTCGAGAGCTACAGCTACATGGAGATCTTGGGAATTTTCTGCATCATCTTGTGCCTTATCACTCATATAATTTTCCCCATCTTCCATGGCAACATCAAGTTCCTCCATATAAGAATCATAAGCTCCTTGTGGTCCTTATCCTTCTTTTTCTTCTTTGCCTTCTTTTGTTTCTTCTCAAATTGACCAACCTCATCATTGTCATCATCCCTGTCCTTATGCCTACTCTTCCATAATTCTTTCACACATTCAAATTTCTCCTCTTGTTACATCACCCACCTAAGTTCTTCCTCTTTCTTTCTCCTTTCCATCTGAATCCTTCGTTCTTCACCAGCTTTTTATTTTGCTTCATGAGCCAAAATAAGTTGGCATGCTACTTTAATTGTTTTGTTTGCTTTAAGCCAGCCGTCTATTTTCAGTTTCATATTGCCAAGCATACATAAAGCATTTGGTGAGTTTTTATCCACCTTAAGTGCATCCCCACTCAATTATAGGCTTAGTTGGATCTCATTCTGAGCCTAAGCCATGGCTGTGAGATGTAGATATACATCCACATAATCAGGAAACTTGAACAATTTTATCCTGTATAAAAGATTTTCTTTTTTTAGTATCATGTAGTTGGTCAAACAACCTAGCAAGATTAAATAGTGTTGTGACTTTATCCCATGGTAACTCAAGCGAAACACCACCTTCTTCTAGTCAATGGAATAATTCCATATCCTTAAAGCGCACAGAAAAAACTACAAAATTAGCACTGTGGATTTTATTTATGAATAACCCAAATGTCATTTCCTAATGCCTCCATAAAAGTTTGTTGAGCCAATTCTAGTTCATCATGCTCAAAATGAAGAACCCCAATGTTGTTTAACAATTCAATGGGTACTTCTTCTCTGCTCTTCTATAGAAGAGACTTTATTTTCTTAAGATAATCTAAGGCTGCACTGGGGTTTGTCAATATTATTAACTCACCCATCTTGATAAATGCATGGGAATCACGTGGATCTATGCAAGTTTCCTTTCTTAAATTTTCCAAAGCCTTCTTTGCCTACCCTTGCTGAGAAATATAAGGCCTACAACTTTTAAGCTCTCACAACTCTCAAGGTGGACCTCTAGAACCTTTTCAAAATTTGAGAGAGAACTCTTAAGATCTCCCAGCTTCAATTGAACCTGTCCACAAAATCCTGTGGCCTCTAGCTTTCCTTGGTTGATGCCATGTAGTAGCAGCCAGTGGTGTCATAATCACCTTTACTATGACAAGATCGTGCAAGATTATAATATGAATGAGATTTCATGAGAGGGTGGTCAATTGAAACAAGAGCTATCTTAGTCAACTGTTCCACAAGAAAATGTTGCCTAATGAAGAAAAAATAGTTTGCTAAATGATTCAATGCCATTGCACAATACAGGTATAATTCAAAGGCTCTACACATCCTTTCCATTCCTTCATGAACACTACCTTTTTCACTAACTATGAGAATCCTACAATTAAAAAATGCACAAAACTAACCATAGAGATTTTTCCCCATTTCAAACAGCAAAATTGCTAAAAAAATGCATTTAAAACATGCAAAAAAATACAAATAAAATCACACTAATTTTTTGTGCAAAAAAAAACTATGAGACCATAGCTTGTTGCTTACTATTATCTTTGATATATTTTTTCCAAGCATCCATAACTTGTTTGAAATCACCTTTTTTAGGCTTTTAGCCATAGCAGCAAGGCAGTGAACTATTTGATGAAATGCTTTGGTAGACATGTATGAAAAATGTGGTAGCATAGACAAGGCAATGAACTTTGGAAAAAATTCCTCAAAGAAATGTGGTCTCATGGTGATGGAATTCCATGGCGAATGCCATGAAAATTAGTTTTTCATGGCATTCGTCATGGCATTCCATCACCATGAGACCACATTCCTTTGAGGCATTTTTTCAACAAGTTCACTTCCTTGTCTATGCTATTGCTTACTATTATGCTTTGATAGATTTTTTCCAAGCATCCATAGCTTGTTTGAAAGCATTTATTTTAGGCTTTTAGCCATAGCAACAAGACAATGAACTTTTTGATAAAATTATTTGGTAGACAATATGAATGAAAAATGTGGTAACATAGAAAAGGTAGTGAACTGTTTGAAAAAATGCCTCAAAAAAATGCGGTCTCATGGAATGCCATGGCAAGCAAATGCAATTGGCAGCTACTCCTAGTTATTATATATGCAATGTGAATTAACTGCACAACTACTTAGGTTGACTTTGTAAAAACTATTGTAATTGAAATTTTGTCATCTTTCAGCATCTAGTTATTAGTTATGCAATGTGAAGTAAGGGTAAATGCAAGAAGATGAGTCCACGAAATGTGGAAGTTTTTTCCTTAGACAAAAACTTGAAATTGGCTTCAAGAAAACGAGATCTAATTTTTTAATAAAAGGGATCCCGTTTAGGTTCAAGATCCCAAGTCTAAAATCTAAAACCGAGATCCTGTTTTGAAAATTTTCCATTTTTGGAAAGTTTTCAAAATGGGATCTTGTTTTAAAAAGAGGATCTAGTTGTTTTGAAAAATTTCCATTTTTGGAATATTTTCAAAATGGGATCTTGTTTTGAAAATTTTCCATTTGTGGAAAGTTTTCAAAATGGGATCTTGTTTTGAAAACTTTCCAAAAATAGAATGTTTCCATTTTTGGAAACTTTTCAAAACAGGATCTCGTTTTGTCTTGTTTTGAAAAGTTTCCATATTTGGAAACTTTTGAAACGGGATCCTATTTTGAAAATTTTCCAAAAATGGAAATTTTCCATTTTTGGTAATTTTCAAAATGAGATCCCATTTTTAAAAATATGAAGTTTTAGTTGGGTTTGTGCTTTGTTTTTTGGTTCGAGAAAAGGTTTGAATCTATAGCAAATTCAATTTAGTTTCTAAACTACTAGGTTTATTTAAAAAAATAAAAAATCTATTTGGTAAAAATTTGAAATTTCAATGTAGTAGTACTTAAATTTTAGAGATAAAATAAGTAGGTGTCTGTCCGACCACCCTAACCACAATAAAATGATAATATTTTTTATAAGATTTTAGATATAAGTAGAAGATTCATGTCTGATGTGATGCATATTTTTTTGTAATTTTTCCAAGTAAATAATTAATTATGATTTTTTTACTAAACTTTAAAAAATATAAAAACTCGTATGTCCTAACCACTTTAACTTGGTGAAAACTTCATAAAAATTCATTTTTAAAATCCTAGTATGCTAAGCATAGAATGTGATGTATGTTTCAGATTCAAAAATATGATACCGCTTTGAAAGATATAGATGTTTTTCAATTTATCAATCAAGACTTTAGTCAGAATTCAAATAGAAAATGAATAATAATTATTTAATAAATTCAAATTAAAGCATAATTTATAGTGTTGGAAAGTGAGAATCTCTTTAAAACCCTTTCATCAATTTTGGGTTAAAAAAAGGTTGTCAGCCACATACCCTACATATCGCCACTTTTTGGCCCATCATGATCCTACACATACCCAAAAATTAACCAAAAAAAATGCAATAAAAAATTACAAAAAAATATGGAAAGCGTGCTTCAGTGAGTTAAAAATATTTTCCTTAAAGGATTTAGAAAAACATGATTATTTAGGTCAAAATATGGATGATGTACACATCCATGGTATGGTAAAAGAAAAATTACTTTGAAATAGTGGTTTTTAGAAAAGCCTATTGCAAATTAATTTGTATCATTTGGGTATTGAAATAAATTACATATTTGGAAACTAGACTTTGAGTACTACATTTTATTATTATTGAATTTTTTCAAGATTGCATCTCGAAGTGCTTCAAATTTTAAGGTCAAATGTGTCAAATTCTAAAATTGAGGAAAACACTTCCACTAAATGGCCAAAAAGTGGACTCAACTTCTTGCCAGCACCTGTAATGCTTTGAGTTTGAAAGATGTGCAATGCAATGTAATTAGCAATGCAGATGATTATGAACAAATAATTGATACCAATTCATAATATACCCCTATATTCCAACTTAAAATACATAAAAAAATCAATCATACAAAGTATTATCAACAAATAATTGAGACCAAAATTTGAACACTAGATTAAATCTTCTTGTCCATTGATTTCTTCTAATAGATATTACAATATAACATAAGTCTCCTCATATATGTTTCTATAAATTCCTATGATGATGATATCAAAATTCGGTCTTGGTTTCTCTTTTATAAGAGAAATAACAAGCTTCAAACTGTTACAAAATATGGCATCTTTTCAAAATTCATGCCTCTTCATATAAACTAAACAAAACATTAGTTTTTCTTAAAACATAAAACAAAGAAAGTAGATAACTAATGAATTCTGCAACATTCATGACACCATGGTCCGTTAATCTTTGTAAGGAACCTATGATCACTGAAGATCTATTCAAGGTCCTTTCTCCATATTAGTGTATATGAATGTGTAGTTCTTCCATTGTGACAGTCCCAAGGCCTACTATTAGGAGGACCCAAATACTTCTGCTCCCACTCGTACACTGTATAATCATGTGGCCATTTGTATTCTTGAATTTTCAATATATTTGAAAGGTGAATCTTCTATCGTCTATCTAGTAATGCCCTACCATCCATGATAAGCTTAGAATATCCAACATCCAATGCTATTACTCCATCCATGATTAAATCAAATCTATCAAGACTCAACTCGCCATCCTTTTGTATGTGAGTGATGCACTGTGGAACAATCTAGCCAAATTCACTGTTTCATTCATTGAGGTCATTCAAGTGGTCGTCATCTTTTAATATTTTTGGCACAAACCACTAATTTAGAGTATGAAATGAATCTATTCTCGTTCTGATCTTTTGGTCCTCTCCTTGTATATATTTGAATTCATCTATAACTATTTTGGCCATTTTCTCTATAGGTTTTAATGTTGCAGGAGCCTCAGTACTCCTCTGTAAGATTTTGCACAAGGTTACCAATGTGTGGTCTATGAGCTGTCAATTCTTAAAAAGAGGATCCAATATGGGTACATGTGTTTTCATCTGATAAAATTCCTCTATCAATGAGCTATAGCAATCATACACACTTTCCAACTTATCCATAATTAGCTTTACCCTATGCTCAAGGACCTTCTCTAAAACATTGCAGATTTGCTTATTCACTCCTTCCTTACCCTCATTGTTGACTTTCTTTAACTCTTCAATCTCCTATCTAAGAATGCTCACGTGTTTAGTAGAGGCACTTTCTATATCAACTAGTGGAGCAAGAGGATGTTGGTATAACATTATTTCCTTATTCTATGAGGGGCCTGCTCCTTTCAATTGTTCCTTCCACTTCACATTTTCCATGAACAATTTATTGACTTCATCATTTAAAAAAAATTGTTCCTTTTCGTACTCTCCCAATCTAGCTTCCATCTCCTTAACTGCAACTTGGGTGAACATAGCTAAATGCATTGTCATGGTTGCAGCTTCTAGAGGAGATGTATCCTTTAATGTTTTCACCATATATGTCCCTTCCATTTCTTGCACTACATCTAGTAACCTTGGTTTTTGTGTACTCTTTTGTTTGGCCGAGATTCCAAGGTTTCAATCTTAGGGTTATACCCTGTGCCACTTACCCCTTCATTTGAGTCAAACTCAACAATCAACATTGGGTCTTCTTGTCTTCTCACTTGATCAAGTAAAAACATTTTCTTGTTTTCCATACTAGGGACAATAAGTATATTACTTTTCAAAATCATCTCTTTAGGTTCTTGTGGGCTGACATCAAAATTAATCAAATCCTTAATTCCTTAAAATTTTGGGCTACTATCCGGTCATGTTGGGATTCCTCAACTCCCATCTTATTTATTTCAACCCTCGCTTCAAACTCTCTCATTTTCATCTTAATCCTTGAAGTCTTTAAATTCAGGGGTTTTGATAAATTCATCATCTTCCAAGAACCCAAGAGTTGTAATTACCCTCTCATCCTCATGCATTTCTCTTTCTCCTTGTACCTGAATATCGGCTCTAGCTTCAGGCTTGTGGTCTTTAGTTTCAAGCATAGGTTGGTCCACTTCAACATCATCCTTCAAATTTCTTAACACATTAACTACTTCTATATCTCCAACCTCCTCACTTATTTCATAGGAAACAAGTGGTTCTATCTCGTGTCTTTTTTCTATAAGGTAGTTGTTTAGGAGGTGATCCTGGAGAAGCATGACATACTAAAATAGTATTCGGAGTTGGTTTTGTAATCACAACACCACTCAACCTTTTGGGAGACAATTTGGCAGGTCTTGCCATCCCCAAGTCCATTGCAGTCTTATATAATTCATGAAACCTATCAATTATCATTTCAATCCTCTTGACAAGATCTACTTCCTCTATGAAATAACCCAAGAAATCAGTGTGCTTCATCTTTCTTTCTTCCTTAAGCCTTTTCATAATTTCCCATTTTCTCCTCCTTTAATATACTTGTTGATGAGTGAAATAATTTTTGATTACATCTTCTTCATAATCAATCTAGTGAGTAACCATATCCTTGGTAAGGATGGCGTGTCTTACAAAATTCATGTGACCCTCAAGGTCAAAAGCCATTTCCTTTCCAAATTCTAAAGAGTGCCTTGTTTTCAGATAATTCTACAACTCTTCAAGTGTATCAGATCCCACTAATAGTTCCCCACATGTCAAATTGGGTAGAAATGTACCCTTCTTTTGTTTATGCATGACATCCTTTTCCATCCATAGAATCTACCACATGAACTCTAAAAAGGCTAATCAAAGGGGGAAAAACTTTGGTAGTATATGTGGGGCCTGTAGGCATCCATAAATTCTGATTGTTGTTATATCTGGTAGAAAAAACCAATCACCAAAGTTATGAGTATGGCATTGCTCAAGTTTCAAAGTCAAAGGTATTAATAGTTATAGCACAAGTGTGTGTAGTCTTGGTGGTAGGTTCCAAGAACTCTCATAACTCTATACACAAATTCATCATTGAATATCACATAATTTGAATTCTTACATCTATTGTCCCATATATAACACCATCATTGCATTGGCAAAAAATTCCCATGCCGGTCAATCTTACCCAAACACATCCTTTTGGTCCATCTATATTTATTCTGGTATAATATCAAGTGGCACAACAAAGAATATTGCTTGAATGTTATGGGGGCTATATTTTCCTTGACTTGCAAAAATCCTTCATGCAATACTTTCTCAAAATATGAGGCAAAATCATATTTAATGTTTGTCTTAGGGTTTTGGATCCTTATTGCCATCATTATTTAAATAACTAGCATTCACTCTTTTGCATCTATCCCAAGTACTTGACAGAGAGAAAAGTAGGTTTTCTTGAAATAGAATTGGAAATTTTTTATAGCAAATGGTTCAATGGTAGAAGGGAATATAGGAATCACCCTGTTGTTCACACTCCTTTTCATGTAAATGGGGAGTTCATCACTTCTATAGGTTCTTCTCAATCTAGTATATTCTTCTTCACTTCTTTGCAAATCAATTTTAGTTAGGGATTGTTTGTTTAGGTGAAAACATTCAATGATGACTGCTTTAGTCAACACAACTAATGATGAACCATCTAGAAATCTCACAGACCTAGTAGTGGGATGATAACTTTGAGCCAACACTCAGATGAACTCTACATCTACAAAAAAAATGGGACAATTAACTTGGCCAAATATAATGCCCATGGATTTTACACTAGAATCTTTCCCTCCCTTTTTCATAAAAGTACCATAACAGTTCCCACCCAGAGATAGGGATAAGGGCATCTCTACAATTGTGAGCCACATCTTTAAAAACTTTCTTAAATCCTCTATCATTTGATTCAGGGGTATATCCAGGATAGATTGTTGTAAGGACATTTTCTTAACCTTAGATTCTTCCTTTTTAGTTTTACGTTCTTTCTTCTTGGGCAACATGATGTCCATTTTAGTTTCAGGTTCTTTCTTCTTAGGCGAAATGATGTTTAACTATCTTAATTCTCCTATACTTATGAAATGTAGAATTCCAAACAATCTTGCACTCATAAAACTTAATTCACAGTTTAACTATCTTACTTCTCCTATACTAGAATGAAATGTAGAATTCCAAACAATCTTGTACTTTTAAAACTTAATTCAAAATGAGTTTTGTGCACTTACCTAGGTTACGATGGTTGTAGAGCTTAACATCCTCAAACTCCCAGCTCCCTGAATGATAAGTTTTGTAAATGAGTGCAAAGAGAATGTCGAATTCTTAGTTTAATGGCTTCTAAGCTCAATCATGTCAACATTAATATCAACCTTACACCAAATATTTTTCTCATAGTTCAAGTTTGAACATGCACCATTGATTTTATAAGACTGGACAGTTGATGTGATTCGTGTATTTAATACCACTTTATCACCACCACTTTCTATAATTGTCATAGGATAGAGGGGTATAAACCAATATACCACATGATTCTTTGCATTTCACCATGGGGTAGCAGGATCCTTACCTCTATATTGTAAGTTTGACTTGTTTAACCCACGGTACTACAATTTACATTAACGGTCACATATGGCTTGCCGCCATACCACATGCTTCATCACATCCTTCTATGGTATAGTGGTCCATACTACCCTACGACATGCATTTATGATCTCCCTCGTGAGATGGCGAGTTACCCCACTATATCACACCCTTCATTTTTCCTTCTCGCGGTATGGTAGTTTATGATGTATTTGAATACTCACTTACTGCCCAACCATGTCCTCATCATAATACTTCCGTGATATGGCAATAAATATCTTCATGTTGTATGTTACACACCACCAACCCACCAAGGGTTCAGATTACTACTAAGGGTCACGATAACAGATTATTAAGGGATTTGAAATGATTTTAGCTAGACATGTTTTTGCTTTAGTATATATGATGAATTTTTGGCTTTGTATAGGTCTTTCAATGTCAGTCAGACCTAAAAAAATTATATGTTTGTTTATAGTGGGGAGAATCAGTCAAAAATAGAAAGGAATATAAGGCTCAAGGCTCAAGTCATGGAGCTCAAGGTTAATTGTGATGATGGAACTAGGAAAAATTTTAAGGTTCTAACACACCTCATGATGAAATAGACTATGTTTTTCCTTCATCCTGCTTGTGTTATGTTTTTATGAGTTCTTCTCTTGTGAATATATCCCTAAGGAAATTTGTCTAATACCTGTAATTGTAAACATCTTCTTGGATTTTGACAACAAATTCTTTTTAATTTTTAAACTGGATTCTATTTTAAGTTTTCATTTGCAACAAATTGGAAAGTCAACAATTATCAACTTATGAACTTAATAAAATTTTACTGATTCAAGTTATGATTTATACATTATTGCTTATTTGGATTTCAGGAAATGAAGATAAAGATTGTAAGGCACAAATTAGATGATAGTGATCATAATGTTGAAATACCAGTGACAAAATATGAGCATGTGCGTAGTGAAAAAGTGGCCAAGAATAATAAATATTTATTGAATCTTGGTTTGACAAGGAAAGTTGTAAATCCATTAAGTAGTTTTTTTTCTAATAGTGTTTAATGAAATTTTATAGGCAAGAGTTTTATGTATATAAGACATACTATGATATTTTTTTGTTTTATAGGCAACAAAAAGAGTGCAATGAAAATGTGGAGAAAAAATAAAAGGAAATAAAAGATATAGTACCACCATATCATAGAAGCCAAAAATTTTATGATTCAACAAATGCAATTGGTGAAAATAATAGTTGTGATGATGTGCAAATTGGTATAGCACATGGTGATGTGCAGCCTAATATAGCACATGGTGATGTGCAACTTGATATAGCACATGGTGATGTGCAGCCTAATATAGCACATGGTGATGTGCAACATTGTGATGATCTCTTAGAACTAAGTCTAAGAGAGATTATTGAAAAACATCAAGGAAAAGGAACATCAAGTTTGTAGATTCTTTTTTCAACATTATTAAAGGATGTGTTTAATGATGTGAAATCTATAGAGACTAGTATTGATCTACCTACGCATGCCACACCTGATGTGGCCAAGGAGCATGAAGTTTTGGTTAATGAAATTCATTAAGAGAGACCACTTACATCTAATGTTCCTCAGAGTGCACCTGTTGCATCTAGAACTTTTGATGGAGCTAGTGGATCAACCAGAAATACTGGTAGTGGTAATTTAATAGAAGATGTGGATGTTTTTGTTAAAAGACAAAGATTGAGTCAATATTTGTACAGATCTACAGAGAGGAATGCAAAAGAAAGAAAATTAAAAGGAAAGAAGCCATTCTTGGTTGAGGTATCGAGAGATGGTGAGCCCATTGGGCCAAATATTGCAAAGTGGTCTACCAAGTCGGGTGTAAGATGTAGGGCTCATTTGGATATTTGAAAATCAAGTTTTGTAGAGCAAGATCCACAAGCTGTGGAAAATTTTATTAAAAAAATCGAAAATGCTTTTGAAACTACTGGTGGACAAATCTCTATAAAATATTACAAGCAAAGGATGAGAATCTTGATGAAAAATTATAGATACAATTGTAGAAAAAAATCATGGGGGGGGAAGAGAGGTTCGAATCCAGTCTATCTCCCAAAGAGTGGGAAGCATTAAGAGAAAGTATGCATTCTGAAGAATATTTGGAAAAGAGTAATAGATGTAAGAGAGCAAGAAATAATGTGAGGGTTGGATATACATTTGGCTGAGGCGGGTTGCACGCCAAAATGGAAAAATTTGCAGTAAGTGTATGGATTTTTGGTTCAATTTACATTGTGTTATTTATTTCAATTTTTTATTGAATTGACTATATGTTGAATTTGACATTGTATTTTAGGTGGAAAACAGTAATAGAGAAGCAAGTGTAGAAGATATTGTCAATTATATATGGAAGCACTAGATGCTAGTAAATCTAAGAGTAGGATGAAGTGGAAATCTAGTTCGTCAATAGAGATTTCATAGCCATATGTTCAATGCCCAGTAGGAGCCTCTTTAGATCATGTCAAATCAAATGAACTAGGGTACCAAAAGGTAATGAGTTGCATATTCAGTCTCACTCAACAAGTTACGCAGTTGGTTGAATTTGTTAACCCTATAGTTTTTACATGGAATGAGCATAAATCCATGGATTTAGATGAGGTAAGAGGCTTTATTGATCTCATTTCTTCTTGTTTGATAGTTTTATATACAAATTCCTCTTAATATGTAGATTATTGAAATCTGAGCATAGGAGAATCCAACCCAGTTTCTTTATTGTTGGAGTGATTCAGAAAATGATCTTTTGGACAAATTTATAGCTTGCATTATTTACTTGACTATTGAATGCTTTGTATACTTTTTTGTATGATGGTTAAACCACATGCAGAGAAATTTTATCAAATCAATAGGAAAACAAAAATGACTTCATGGTGTCAACAAAGCTTCCAATATTGATAATGATGAAGTGGACAAGAATGTGCAACATAGACATTATTTGTCCCAATGTTTTGTCATTCTTCATGCTTAAAATGTTTTTTTGGAAAAAAATTATAGCTTTTGCATTCTTTAAGTTGTAAGTTAATTTTTCCCAATATTTTTTCATTCTTCTTTTGGAGAAAAATTTATAGCTTTTGCATTCTTTAAGTTGTAAGTTAATCTGTCTAATGATTTGTCATTCTTAATGCTTAAAATGTTCTTTAAGAAAAAGAAATTATAGATTTTGCATTCTTTACTTGACTTATATTAATTTTTACATGATGATTAAACCACCTGATGCAAAGCAATTATATGAAAGAAGGACAAAAAGAAAAAGGCCCTGTCAATAGAACTCTTTGCAAAGTTGTACAAATTCATGTCTGCAATGGCTTTGATAGTGGTTATGATGATGAACTCAAAGAGCATGCACATAATATTTATATTGGTAGTCATGATGAACTTGAGGTGAGTGCTATGAAAGCACATGCAAGTAAGTACTATTCAAGTAAGTAATGGTTGTTTTACTATGTAAATAAGGGTAATCATTACCTATTTGATAGAAGCTAGTTAGAATAGTAGTGAAGTTTAATTAGCTAGTATACATAGATTATGAAAATAAGGGAGAACATATAACTTACATATGGAAGCTTAGAGCTTAGTTGTAATAGAGTGTTTTATAAAAGCACATACAAAAACTAATTTGTTCCAAGACATAAAACATTACATACAACTGTCAAAAAAAATAAAATGTGTATTCTATATCTCAATATTATGTGTATTTTTTTATTTTGTAGACATTTTTTGATAAACTGGACAAGAAGGGGATAAAGTTGAGGTGTTAGATCCATTTGATGGTGCTATTGCGGGCATTGGGCAGATTCACTCACTACCTATTGTACATGGAGTCAAATTGAAAGGAATAGGAGATGCAAATGTAAGTATTTTACAAGTCACAAGTAACATACCCCTTCCTTATCTAGATAAAATAGATGGAGTTATCTGTCTGAAAGAGAAAGAAGGTACCTTCACATGGTGGCCATTAAAAATTTAAAAAAAATTGATAAAATTTTAGTCGTAAGTGTGGAAGGGAGAAAGAAGGGTTAGCAACAATAGAGTGTGGAGAGTGAAGTTGCAGACGGAGAATGTACTGAGCCTAAATAAGTTGAACCCAAACAAAAACAAGAGAATCTGAATTGGGTGTATATTTTGTGAGTAGAACAGAGAATGTTCTATCTTATTGCACCTATAACGTAAAACCCCTTGATTATGTTTCTCACTTTTTGTTTGGGTTTCACTCATTCAAACTGGTCCATTATAGAAGAGGGGATATGTTGTTGTGTAAGCAGTAGACGTAGAGAATAGGGGTGTAGAAAAATAAGTAAATATAGAGTAGATAAAGAGGTACAGAGAAGAGGAAAAGTTGCAGAGAGTGCAACATACATGTATGTGCAGTTGCAAATAAGTTGTAACATAGAATTTTCATCAAAATTGTAATATCTTGCATAAGCAAAAAAAGGCATTGTAACTCAATTTTCTCAGTCACAACACTAAGAAACACACTTTGTAATAGTACATTTTTCAAAGAAAAGACACATTTTTGTCTTGTATTTGTTGTAAGAACACATTTTCTCAATAAAATTTTAGTATTTTTCCTTCTTAATAGTTGTTTCAATATGTGCAAATGAATGATTGATTATTTTTTTCTATGTTTTTATATGTTTAAACCTCAATTAAAGCATTGTATCATTTCGAGTACTTATAGGTAGAAATCAATGAACAAAAACAATTAAATAAACTACAAATTGACTAAATATACTACCAACTAACATAAATCAATGAATAAATATGACTAAATATAATGATTATGTAATTAATAAACAATGTATCAATATGCATACCAACTGACAGAAATCAGTGAACAAAAATAATTAAATAAACTACCAAATTGATCAAAATGATGATTAAAATTAATGACTAAATACAATACCAATGGACAGAAATCAGTGAATAAAAAATGACTAAATAAGTGACTAGTTAACATAAATCAATGACTAGATTAACGACTAAATATACCAGTGAATAAAAAATGACTAAATAAGTGACCAATTTAAAACAATCAATGACTAAATTAATGACTAAACAAACTGCCAAATGAATCAAATTAATGACTACATTAATGACCAAATCAATCAATAAGATGACTAAATCAACAACCAAGTCAATCAATCAAACTACTAAATCAATGACCAAATCGATCAATCAGGGAACTAAATTAATGACCAAATGGATCAACTGAATGACTAAAAATGGTTTAGTCATCAATTCAATCATGTTATAAATGACTGGAAATAAACTACTACTAGTCATGCAACCATGTTTAGTCATTTATAAGCAGTATTTAGTAGTTTTTTTAGTAGTTTATTGTTGTTTTTGTACTAGTGAGAAGTTTTGTTTTAGATGATAGCTGAAAGGATGTTTATTGTAGGAAAGATCTATCCATAAGACATACATTGGATAAGGATTTGTTGATAGTTGTTTGATAGGTTGTTGATATGATGTTTAACTGACATGTTTGATAATTATCAAGATTTTTTATTTTGTATTTAAAGTTTGTGTTTTAGATAATTGTTGTACTTGTTTCCATTTGTGTCACCAAAGGTTAAGGTGATGATAGGTTTATTATATTTTATATTTTATTGTGCATGAATGTGATATGAGATGGGTGATTTTGTTCTCAAGTTTTTTTCATGTTTTTGATATTTTGAAATGTTCTAAGGCTATTTTGGTATCTTGGGGTTATTTGAATGTTTTAAGTTTCCAAATGTTATGAGGTTGTTTTGGTTTTCAAATTTTCTAAATATTTTTGAGTTTTCAAAGTTTTGAACAAGACAACAAGACCTAAGAGGGGAAATGCCTATGCCTCTAGGGCTCATCAAAGATGCCCTTGCCTACGTAATTGTGTAGAGGATTCATAGTGCAATTATTAGACCAGGATATTAGCACATGAAGGATAATGATGCTTTGGTTTTGATGTTTTTGACCTTTTTATAGAGTTTTAAACTTATTTGGATTTTTTTTGGATTTAAAAAAATATATATATGTTTTTGGATTTTGACAAAGTTATGGAAGTTTTTGGATTTTGACGAGTTTTGAAATTTTTGGGATTTTGACATGTTTTGAATATTTTTGGATTTTTGAAATAATACCTAGATCATGATGTCGATATCATGTTGTGAAATTTTGAACATGGATTGAAAGACTTATTTAAAAACAAGATGCAAGTACCTACCCCCAATGTCTAGTGATGTTTGGCATTTCATGAGTGGATGCATAGAGCATGATAACGATTTGGATAAGCATGTGAAGGATGCAAAAAGATTTATACAATCAAAAAATAATTCTTGGATAGAGGCTATGAGACTTCATAGGATAAATTAGAACCACTAATATAGGCCATGTCAAGATTTTTCCATAAGCAAGGTTGAAGTGTACGCCAAACCTTTTTCAAGATCAAGATAATTTTGCAAATTTGGATGAAGATGGACTGGATGGATGATGGATTTATTATGGATGGAGGGAATTCTAGATTTATTATGAAGGGGATGAGATGCTTCCACCTAAAATGGTGCATGTAGATGCTTGATTCTACTCATGATGCCTATTTGCTAGGTTTCCATCATGGTACTTGCCCAAAGTGTCGTTGCAATGGTTTTCACTAAAGGATGATTTTTCTCTATACTAATTTCTTTATTTTATGATTTTTTGGCTTTTATAGATTTTTAAGAACTTTTGAAGGTTTAAGTCAGACCACCTAGTGGTGCTAATGTAGAAGCTACTATCATGATGTACCAATCATATCCTACATGGAGGTGTTGCTTTTCCAAGATACACATGCTTAATTTTAACCCCTAAATGTTCTTGTCTTCCTTTTTTATATTGAAGTTAACTTTGCTTAGATGTGCACATCGCAATAGAGTTCCCTTATATTCATTAAGATAAAGAGTTGCTACCAAGACACAAGACCAATGTGATATTTGGATATATTGATGTCGAAGTGGATGGTGGGATGCTATGAGGAATATGAGATGTAGATGGATTTGTTGATAGTTTGGGTAATGGATCTTTGATACTAAAACTTTGGATGATGGGAAATGGAAGGTGGATGTGGAGATTCAGTTGGGCCCAAATTCTTCATATACTTTATATGTCACTCTTGAAGATTTATTTTGCATCGGTGGATATCTTTGATGGATGGAATTCCCTTTCTTATGTTGTTCCATAGTTTCCTTGACTAATAGGGTTTGATAGGGATAATTTACTTTGTTTTAAACTTTGACATCCATTTGAATATTATTTGAACATTTTTATTTTCCAATTCCTTTGCTTCGATGACTTGCTCTTGTCTTTGGTATAGACCTTTCTATTTTTGTTGGTCCTAAATAGTGGTTGGAAAGATGTGAGGATGATGATTCATGGCATGGATGGTTGAAGTGTTGGTAGCGATTTTCTCATAAAGACTCTTCATGCTCCCCATATTGATGTTTGCACTAGGTAAATTTTCCTTTGATATTATTGAGGTATCACTAACATGATTGAATTCCTCAATTAGTGAATAACCAAGACCCTACTGCTTAGGATTATTAATTGTCTATATTGATTCCTTGATACCATGTTCTTGTAAGCCTAATCCTTTGCCCTGATTATCTTTTATGCTTTTTTTTTAAACCTAAAAATTTGTAGTAGAAATGGATTATGTTTGTTCTTCAATATAGGAGTCTTCCTCATGATCACTATGAGATTCTACAAATCTTGTTATTTCTTGATCATTTGTAAGGATGTTAAGAGTAAGAGACTCTTGTTCATTGGTAATGATGTTAAGAGTAGGATACTCTTGTTTTGGAAGATTATCTACGTGTCTCATGGAAGCATGTATCTCACGAGTAGATGTATGAATTTTTGGTATATGGATATAGTATTCTTTTAGAGAACTTTGTATGGCTTGGAAGATACCTATTAAGTCATTATAGTATTTCACTGATATGGATTCTTGGTCTTGGCTTATTTTGGAGTTATCTTCACTATCAAATTGAAAGAGACCCATTAGATCATGAGAAGATATCGAATCTTGATCTTGACTTAGTTTAGAATTATCTTTGGTATACTTTGGATTATGTTCTTGACATGGATAAATTTCAAAGAATGGATTACTTGAAAATGTTTCTTGGATGTATTCAAAATGTGGACATGTGGGTGAAAGCACTTGGTTTAGATTTTTTCATTGGGTATGACTATTGGTTTAAGGGTATCTTAATCCTCGAGTGGATTTGAATCAAGTGTTGTATCAAGGATCTCCTTAATATTTTCAACCATGAGGTAAAATTATGTCAATATTTCTTGAAATGGACCATTACTAGACATTGGTCGAGGATTTTGATCATGTTTTGAAAAATATTCTTGATGTATTTCAACGTTATCATTGGGTGCGATAGAGACACTATCAATGGGATTATCTGTGTATGAATCTTGAAGGTTATCCTCAACAATTATTGCTCCTTGATCAATGAGGTATTCTTGTATGAGGTTCTTGAGTTTTATGTAGTGTGATGTTCTATGACCTTTTGTTCTATGGTATTCAAAATATGCCTTGTCATCATACCATGGGTTTGAATTGAAGTTCATAACCACCTAGTGATTTTGGAAGATTGACAAGATTAGCATGGACTAGCTTGTTTAATACCAACTTGATTGAATCCCCTAAAGGAGTGTACTCACATTTGGTGGTGTTTTTGGATTATAAGGCTTTTTGTAGTTGTGGTGCTTGTTGATGTTGTGTTTGAATTTTTGATTGATGTTGTTGATGTGAGGATTAAGTTTGTTGTTGATGTAAGGTAATGTTTTGATGATGTTGATATGGATATTGAGATTTTTGTTGAATGATGTTTTGTTGTGGTGTAAATGGATCCATCCCATAATTCACCATGTGTGGATTTGACATGTTCATGTTTGGTATGTATTGACCTAGTGAAATAATTTTGTGAACTAGGGAAGACTCATGCTTTGATTGTTTGGTTGATAGACTTGTAATTTTTGGCATTGATTAAAATCTACCATGTGACAAGACATTCCAAAGTTTTGACTAGGGATACCCATATTTTCTATGCCATTGAATATATTAGGACATGATGACCCCATGTATAGATTATATGGAAGTGAGTTTGGATAGTTGTTTGACATTGACATGTTTTTGTTGATTTCAAGGTTGGATTTGTAAAGACTCTTAAGTAACCTAGGATCAATATTTGAAGGAAGGATTTTGTCAACCATAGGAGATGCTAGATGCAAATGACCTTTTTTGAAATGTTTTAGTTGCCTCAACTTTTCTAATAAGGACACTTTGATAATTTTAGGACCAATATTGAATGATTTGTGTAGATGGATGGAGGATATGGAACTTTCAATTTTAACAACATTTAGACTAGATCTTTAGGTGTGTTTGAGAATGATAATGAACTCACAAACCTTGCAAGTGGACTTATGACTCCAAAGTAAGTTTTTTCATAATGATGTTTACTAACTCAACCAAATACTTGAAAAGAGATTTTTTTCAAGCTTAAATCCAAACTAGGTGATAGGATGAAAACTCTAAGTCCAAATGATATATGTCAAAATGTCAAGTTGTTTGAAAATTGATTTTTTTTATAGTGAGATTGATGGTTTGATGTTTTGTTGAGTTTATCCTAATTACAACCTAGAAAGTGTTTTAACAAGCCCAAAATGATAGTGAACAAGGATTTTTTTTGTTTTCTTAAAATGGATTGTTTGATTGTTTACTAAAAAAAGATCATAGTATCTGCAAAGGCACTGATGTTCAACAAAAGCATCATACTATTTGAACAAAGGAATCGCTCTATAGATGCCTATTTTCCCTGAAAAACATGTTGAGATATGCAAAGGCGTCAACATGCAAAAAAAGGCACCATTTTAATAAAAATAGAAGTGTTTGGTTTGTATAAAGGCATTGCACAGTTTGGAAAAAGGAATCGATCTATCAAAAGATTTTGATGTGCAAATTAACCTAGGTTTTTGCAAATTTTGATGTTTATAAAGCACAAGAAATAATATGTACACCAACTCAATTTGGTTTTTGAATGATTTTTGTGTGTTCTTCCACAAGATCGCACTAATGAGTTTCACAAGATTTCCACAAGAATACACGTCATAGAGCACAACCTACATTTAGTGGTTAGATCTGGATATCTTCTTAATTTAGGCCTACTAATAAAATACACCTCATTGAATGGGAAACTAGAGTATGCCAAGGTCATGTACCACCTTGACACCTCTTACCTTGAAAGGAAAAGTTTCTTGTGAGGGGTTTTATCACCTCAACTATGATTAGTACATAGTGAGTAACTTCATGTGTTGATCCTGTCGCATTGCACCTTCTTAAGAAGGTGGTCTACAAATGGCTAATAGGTTTCTAAATACAAGGTTCATAGTGGGTATAACTCCATGAACACTACTACCTACATAAATTTGATATTACAACATCATCTCCTTGTGTTTGGAATCACTTGATACCACATAAGAATGCCTAGCAATTACATACATGGATAGAGCTCAACTTTCATTTTGTTTCCCCTTGGATATAGCTCACCAGAAAAAAAATGTGCTTGCTAGTCGAACCCTGGGGTGTATTCCCAGACAAGCCTCCTAACAATAGGAAGGATTGGTGTTGCTATTTATCATTACCCAAGATTGCACTAGGCACAAGGGGAGTGGATACTTATACAACTCCTTCAATATTATAACAAGAACAATTATTTAAGTATCTTAGCTCAATTGATCAAACAACATCAAAATAGAAGCAATTAGGATATTAAAACATCAAATCAAAGAACCTACAAAATAATGATGAATCAAAGGAATACTCTCAATAAAATTCAATTACCCAATACTAGAAATACCCAATTCAAAAGCATTAAAGTACACAATTCAAAGAAATTGAACCTAAACTAGTATTTAAACCTCTCAATCCCATTTGTGGATTGATGCATAAGTGAGATGGATGTGGATTGCTCAGTTTTATGCATTATCCATCATTGCCAAATCTTGATTGAAGATACTTGATGAGAGTTGATTCACAATAAATTCTTTAGGATGCTCAAGAAATGAGTATGAAATCCTAGAGAGTAACTTTGTTATGAAGATTGTGAATGAATTGATATGAAATAGCCTGGTGTTTACAGATTCTTGATATTTTGATCAATGTGGAGGATTCAAATACTAATCAATGGATGAAATTAAATTGAGGATGTGAGTGTGGATCAAGGATGGATCAAGTGGTTGATAATCCACGAGGCATGGATCAAGGATTAGATCAAGGGTCAATAATATATGAGAGAATCAACAGTATCCCTTAATTTTAGGAAATATGTTGGAGATATTTTAAGTTGGAGGAAATAATTTGAATTTGAAAATAGAATATTCCATGTGGAATATTCTTTATGCAAGTTGGAGAATTGGAGAAAAATTAGCTAATTAAACAATTCATGAGAATCATTTAATTGTGCAATTTGAGGAATTAGGATCATTAATTAAATAGTTAGGAATTATTTAATCAAAGAGAATTATAAAATTTAATTAAATAATTTGACATCATTTAATTAAAAGGGGAGAAAATGATGAATTATGATGAATTAATCAAATAACCTTAGTTATTCAATTAATAAGGGAATAAAGTGAATTTAACTAAATAATTGGACATTATTTAATTAAACAGATGAATTACATGATAATGAGAGAAATTGGTATTTGTAAGTAGAATCAAGATGTGTGATATACTTAGGACATTTTCAGGTATCTACAGTTATAGTGATGAAATTAAGGGATATGGATTATGCAATCCTACTACCCACAAAATCATCATTAACATAGATGTAATATCTGATGAATCTCCTCTCATAAAATCATACATAGTAGAAGTTGAAATGAAACTATAATAAGTACCACAACATCAACAATTTCAGCTACTCATCCATCTATAAAAAATAGTGAGTAGGAAGAAGCTTTTGAAGAAGAAAATGAGGATGCAAAATATCTATAGGATAATATGGAAATGCCACAACTAGATCTAAGGAGATCTACACAGGTCATAAATCTACCTAAAGGTTATGATGATTATGCTTTCTTTGTTTCTTTGATTTCTCATGATGGTGAACCTAGTTGTTATCAGGAAACAATTGATGGTATTGAAAATGCTAAATGGAAAATAGAAATAAAAGAAGAAATAGATGCCTTGGAAAAAAAAAATTAAATATGAGATCTTGTAGAACTCCCAAAGGGTAGGAAAGTTGGTTGTAAATGGCTCTATGAATTAAAGAAGGGTATTGATGATAAATTTGAAAAGTAAAAAGCAATACTAAGAGAAAAAGGGTATTCTCAAAATGAAGATATTGATTTTCATGAAAAAAAATACCAGTTGTTAAGCTTATTTCTATTCAAATTGTTTTAGCACTTGTTGCTTTACATTATATTGAGTTAGAGTAGCTAGATGTTAAAACAACATTTTTACATGGAGATTTGGATGAGAAAATATATATGGAATGAACAAAAGGGTTTGTTCAAGATCACGGAAAAAAATTGTTTGCAAACTCATGATTCCATTGCATGAGTTGAAGCGGTCTCCTAGGAAATAGTACAAGAATTTTTATTCCTTCATGGCAACCTAAAATTTTATGAGTGAGTATGACTATTGTGTTTACTTTAAAATTTTGAAAAATTCTTTATTCATTATCTTGGTGTTATATGTTGACAACATGCTTGTGGCAAGAAAAAACATAGTTGAGATCAATGGGTTAAAGGCTCAATTGGATAGGAATTTTGATATGAAGGATCTAGGAGAAACAAAATAATTGGGCATGGAAATACACAAAGACATGGAGCATGGTAATCTTTGGTTATCACAACAAAAGTATGTGGAGAAGATCCTCATAAGATTCAGTTGATGAATTTCAATCCATTGAATATCCCTTTAGCTTATCATTTTAAGTATTATTCAAGTTTATGTCTTAGTAATAAAGAATAAAAGGATTATACATCATGCATATTGTATGCTAATATAATAGGAAGTTTAATGTATGTGATGGTATGTAAAATATCAAATATTTCACATGCAGTTGATGTTGTCAATAGATACATGGAAAATCCAAGTAGAGAGCATTGGGAAATAATAAAATGGATGCTTTGGTATCTTAAAGTCACAAGTGATTATTGTATCACCTATGATGGTTACAATGATTCAATTTGTTGTTATGTTGATTCATATTTTGTAAGTGACTTGGAAAAAAGTAGATTTACTTCATGTTATGTCTTTACTTTTGCAGGAGGACCTATTTGTTGGATGTCAAAGCTTCAAGAAATAATTGATTTATCCACTACTAAGGCTGAGTATATGGCTATCTCACATGTATGAAAAGACATAATTTGGTTAAAGGGTGTTTCGAGTAAGTTTTGAAAAGTGAAAGGCAAGGTTGTTGTATTTTGTGATAGTCAAAGTGTTATCCATTTGGCTAAAAATATAGCTTATCATAGTAGGACCAAGCATATTATGTTTAAATACCATTTTGTGAGACAAGTTTTTGATGGAGGGGGAGTAGCTCTTGTGAAAGTTCATACACTAGAAAATTGTGCAAACATGTTTACAAAACTAGTACAGCTAGACAAGTTGATGCAGAGTTTGGCTTCTCTTGGCTTGCAAAAAAGGTGAAGAAAGTATCAAGTAAATTTTTGGCATGGTGGAGATTGTTGGATAATGACAATTAAAACAATAAATTAAAAAAATCATATGAAAAAGATAAAACAATAAAACAAAAATATTATCTTATGAAAATCTATTTTTCTTTAAGAGATAATTAATGATTTTCTTAACGGAAAAAACTAGATTCAATCTAAGTTTGACAATGCTGATCTTGAAGATTTGTATATATCTTTGTATCCTTAAATGGCAATCATGTAATTGAATAACAAAAACTGTGTGAATATTGTAATTAGTTTCTCTGAGCAATAGGAATACTGATACTTTGCCTCATGGATATTTCCTTGACATATTATCAAGGTTTTACCATGTAAATTTGTGTCTTGTGTGTTATTATATTAATTTGTTTAAACTTTGCTATTATTTATTTGTGACTAACTTGTGTTGCAATATTATTTAGTTTTGTGGGTTTATATTTTTGTAACACATTAAAGACATAAAAATTCATCAAATCATCAACCAAATCCATTGTTGAGTTAACTAGGGAAAATGAATGAATGGTCAATATATTAGGGGATGATTCGACACTAATGCTAATCATAGGGGCTTGAGCACTTGCTTCAAGAAAAATTTGTGTCATCTTCTTGGGAGACAAATTTGGACTCGTCTTTGAGATATACTCCCTAAAAAAATCCCCATAATTATGGTAGGAATTTGAATTATTCTTGCACATCTCAAGAACAAGATGATAATAATTAATCACAAAAGAAGGCCCAACTGAATATTGAAAACCTTTTCATAGTCCAACAACTAGATATTTGAGAGGGTCAATTTAACCCTTCCTCTACTCCATCATAGAAATATATTGTTTATTTGCCTCTTTCTCTACTTTTTCTTGCCTCCCATTTCATCTATTGTCACCTTGCCCAACCTTCACCTTGCCCGCCTACTTCTGCTCCTTGCACTTTCCTTCGATCAATAATAAAACTTTATATTCAAAATTTTATATTATAATAATGTAAATCAATAAAATTAATATTAATATAAAACATTAAAAAGTATTTTATTTAATAATATTTTTGAATCTTATTTTAAAAATGTGGGAAACATGTATCTTTAAAATTTGAGATTAGATATTAGGGTTAAGAAGGGATATTTTAAGTGTGTGTATGGTTTGTGAATTTTAAATATACCAAACTCATTTATAAATATAATACTATTTTAGTATTTTAGAGCATTAATTATAGAAGGTAGATTATTTCCACAATCTATAATTTTACTTTGAAGGCATATTATGTGTAACTTCTTAGGGTTAACTATTTATCGATACATAACAAATGACCAATAATTGAAGGCTACTCAAGGCTAGGCTTCAAAAATAAATTAAAGGCCTTCTAATATACTCAAAGGTATGGGAAAGCTCAAGGTTGTGTATAAAGGTTGTCTACAACCTAAACATTGAGGTTTAATCCCTCCTCACTTCACTAGACCTTTTATGCAGAATCTAACTCAAAAAAAATGATAACTTTTCTAAACATATTTTAAAACTCTTTAACAAACAAAGAATAATTAATTACAAGAAAAAAATGATAAATCATAAAAAAATTACTTAGTGTCACTAATTTTTTAACTACTTTTTAATCATGAGATCTTGAAAAGAAGAAATAAAAGTGTACACTAAATAATCACAAGAACTTTAAATTTTATTGTTGCTATAGAAAATAACCATGAAAAAGCTCCTATATAACTAAATTACAAACATATTAAAAATAAATGAAATTAATTAAAATAAATTTAAAAATAATTAAAATTAAATTAAAAATATTCAACTAAGACTTAAATTATAATCAAAATATTAAAAATATAATTAAATTTAAGATTAAATTACATATTCATTTTAACAAAAATCACAATTATTGGAACTCCCATTGGGAACCCAAACTAACCACTTAGCTCAAGTTGAGGTAGCCTATAATGGCATCAAATTGGCAATTGATAGTGGCTTTAAAAAATTCTAGATAGAGGGGGTTTCACTCAACATTATTAAATGCTTGCTAAATTTGAGCACCACTAGTTGGTTAATTGAAGCTTTAATTCATGATTCCCAAGGGCTAATCAACACTTTTGACGAGGTCAGAATTTTGCATGTTCTAAGGGAAGGTAATTTATTGGTGGATTATTTCACCAACAAATGGATTAAATTTTCCCCACAGCCACTTGTTTGTGTGTGAGTGCATACCATCCATGAGTGTATGTTTCTCACCTTTTTGGACTTATCACCCAACAGACAACCAGGAGTTTTGTCATCTCAAAGTGAGTATGCATTCTTTTTTGAAAAAACATCCTAAATTTGATCCATATTGCAATGGAAAAATGGTCGAACCTTGATCTGACTCCTTATCTTTACCTTTTATCTTTTACATCCTTGACAATGCATGTTTTTGTTTTTTTGTTGCCCTTTATATCATTCCTATGTGATTTCTTTTGTGCCTATGTTGGTTTGTCATGGGATTTTGATCCTCGAGGCTTGATCACCCCTCTTGATCGTTGTCATCCCATCTTATTAGCATTGGTACATTTGAACCCCTCTTGATGTGTGTTTGTATACTTTAGTGTGAGTTTGAAGCAAGTCCATCCTCTCACTATTTAAGTGGGGGCTAAATGTAGTGTCGAAAAATGTCATTGG
Source organism: Sequoia sempervirens (assembly GCA_007258455.2). NCBI lineage: Eukaryota > Viridiplantae > Streptophyta > Pinopsida > Cupressales > Cupressaceae > Sequoia > Sequoia sempervirens. The sequence continues at coordinate 94,014,349 of VDFB02000017.1, read as the reverse complement.
GGACATTTTCACACCGGTTTGGGCCTTCCTTGTGGAATTGAGATTAATGTCACCTTGATTTAGTGTTGTAATGTGGTTGACACATTCACATTAGGTCTTGGGGCCCTTGTGAATAATGAATTTAAATGGTACCTTTCTAAAGTGTTGTGAACTGTTGTAACACACTTTCACACTTTTCTAAGGTTTTATTAATTAACTGAACATAATAAACCTTTTTTAATCAAAATAAACATTAACTTTGCTTATTTTAAGTGTTGAAACACACTTACACACTTTTCTAGGCTTGTCATTAATAATTGGGTTATCTTATACTTTATTTGGCCCTATTTTGCATTCACAAGCCTCATTTATTACATCTTTTTGAGGATAATCCTAACACCAACCATTACCCAATCATAATTTAGGTGTTTTTGGCTTGTGTGGCCTAGATTTAGTGATCTAGGACTCATTTTCCACTTCAGGCGAGTGAGTCCCACCTAGATTTTTGGGTCCTAAACTTGTTTTTCCACCTTTCTAAGCACTTTTGATTTTTGGTCCCATACATTATGCTAGATGGGACTCATTCGCCATCTTGGGAAAATGAATCTTGTGTGGCCAAATATTAAAATTAATTCAAATTTCTATCAGGATTTTATCCTCCTAGATCTAATGTCAGCTTGTAGTATTGTAATTTTGGGAATTCTTGCATAATTGAGTATAAATACAAGGTTATTTCACTCATATTTTCACCTAGCAATCTAGCAAGCAATCAAATGTTCACAAGAGTATTCAAGAGAATTGAAGAGCATTCAAGAGTAGATTATCAAGCATTTTAGAGCATTCTTCAAGCATCAATAATCATGTCAAGGATTTCATGCATCATGTAATTTTAGAGCTAACAATTGTGGTGTAGGATTTTGTGATTCAAGCAAGCATTACATTCAAGATCAACAATCTTCAAGCAAGAGTCAAATTCTACATCTATTGAATCCATTACATACATGTTGGTAGCACCTTATTGCTAGGGTTTGGTGAGTTGCAACATTGTTATTTTTTCATCCATCATGATCCATTCTTATTTGATTTCATTTCAAGGATTTATTTCCAAAACGGGGTTTGACCATGGAAAACCCATATCCAGTAACCCCACAACAATTTCCCCTCTCCTTTGTGTGTGATTTGTAGGTTTAGGTTGTATATTTCCTAAGGAGTAAGATTGGAGAAAATTTGGAAATCATTCAAAGTTTTCAAAGTTGCAATCAAGCCTTGGAAAACCTTGGAGAAGACCTACAGGTTGCAAATCAAAGATTTGGATCCAAAAACCAATCAAGAAGGATATAGCAGAAAGAGAAGAGTAGGATTAGCCTTTGAAGTTTCAAAAAATCCCAACTAGACTAATTTTCCACTTTTGCCGAATGAATCCCAGTTCCAATCATTTTTTAGGTTTTACAGATTTGGATACCCTTTTGCAAAATTCCTATTCCTGCACAATTTTATAGAAACTAGATTGATTTTCCTAGCTTGGTGAATGAGTCCCAATCAACATTAAAAGCATAATTTCTAGTGATTTAGACCTCTATTCAACCATCTCCAGTTTCCTAGGTGCACACCTTCCTGTCTTCAGTTTTTTGTTTCATTTCATTCACTTTTATAGGTCATTTAATGTTACTTTGCATTCAATTAGGGTTTAGTGTTGCATCTTGCATTTCATTATCTTTTCCAATTCTAAAATTGGTGGTGAACCCCTTATTAGATCATATTCAACCCCTAGAACAACCCTCTTGCAAGATCTCTTTCTCTTTTGCATTGAGATCTCAAGGGTTTTTTTTTAGTGAAAGTTAGTGAAAATTGTCCTTTCTAGGTCTTAAACCCTAAGAGAGGAAGCAAAACAATTTTCCACCTTTCATTTTGGTGAACTGCATTTAGAACATCATCATTCTGATTTGGAGTGCATTATCATCCTAGATTTAGCTTGCATTAACATTGCATTAGGATTTACATTAGTTAACTTGCATTCTAGGGTTTCAAATTTTACATTAGTGAAAGCTCATATAGCTTGCATTTTTGCATCTCATTTTATTGAAAATCATTCAAAATTTGTATTTGTATCTTAGATATAGATTAAAAAAATAAAAAACATAAAATTCAATTTATTTTTTTGAAAATTTTGAATAAAATCATCACTAGGACTTATTCACCACCTTGGGTGAATCGGTCCCTTTGCATATTTTGCACTACATTTCTAGCATTCAAAGTTGAGTTTTTGAGTTTTTGTTTGTTGTTATTTCCTTTCTATTTCAGTTTCTAGAATTTTTGTTATAAGCATTTTATTGTTCTTAGCTTACATTGCATTTGCATTCACCTTGTATTTATTAGCCCTTATATGAGTATTTGGTGTCCTATTCCTAATATTGTAGTGAGACAAATTTTGAGACTCACGTCATCTTGTGATAGCACAATCATTTTGGATCTTGGGTTTTCTAGCTCTTTCACTCCTAGTATTGACACTAGTACACTAGGTATGGACAACACCCTTAGTAACTCTTTGCCTTCAAGTAGTATGCAAGTTGAAACAAGGAATGATAGTGTCCCACAAGAAAACATAATTCAAATTCATGAGGACCTAGCAAACTTACAACATCAAGTGCAAAATGACAACATTTCAAAGTTACTACCATCCCTACTATAGACAACATTCACTGCATGCTTGAAAGTGAAGATGGACTTGACCTTGTGAACAACATAGTTCAAATCTTTGGAAAATACCTTTCCTCAACCACTAGTTTTCCTTTACCTACAAGCACTATCACAAGCCAAGGAGGAAGTCAAATTTCTCCTCGTACAACAATTGCCTCAATATCTACCTATACCAACCCTCAAGTCACAACAACAATGCAACAAACTAGTAATGAGATTCCTTCCTTGGGTATTCCTGCTAGTATCTTTAGTTCCTATGTGGCATTGCATGTTATATCTCCTACTACCTTACCACCTATAAGCATTCCATTCACTTATCCCTCGAAAACATACACCCCTTCACCATTTTCACTTGCATCTCATAACACAAGCAATGACCCTCTCATTTAATCAAATCTTCCAAACCATTTCATCCATTTAAAAACAAATCTTCGCCATCAATCAAAATCAATATGGCCCACCTACATATTATGTCAAAAGCAATCCATTGTCCTTGGAGATATTGCAAACACCGATGCCACAAGGTGTAGAGGTTCCTAGATTTGAGAAATATGAAGGAAAAGGAGGTTATGCACCACTTTATGTAGTGACTTTGTCCTTTATGATAAATTTTGGCTAATCTTTTTCCTAGGTCGTTGAAAGATACTACCTTCGAATGGTTCTCTTCTTTACCGAACAACTCAATTTGTTCATTCAATGAGCTTGTTGAGGAATTTTTAAACCACTTCCAAGTGTATATGACTCCTAATATGACCTTGGATGATTTGATGAGATGTAAGAAAAAAGAAGAAGAAAAGATAAATGAATTGATCTCACGCTATCAGTTGCTTTATTCCCAAATCAATGTCAAGGTCCCTGACCCTCACCTTAAAAATATGTTCATAGAAAATTTGCAAAGAAATATTCAAGACAAGCTCACCATGATGAAATTCCCATCCTTTATGCACTTGTGTATTTCCCTCCATGATTAACAAAATTTGGTTAGTAGTCGAGATACAAAGTCCACTTCTAGCTGAACTAAGAAATTCGAGCTCGTAAACCAAAACAATTCTCAACCATTTAGAAAATAGAACAAAGGGTTCCTTCTATACCATATAAAAAAGGAAAATTGCTTGATTTAGGGAATAATTAATGATAAATTGGACTTAATAAGGCCCTGATTTAGTGTTGTGAGGTGTTTTACACATCCACACTAGGTCTTGGACCCTTGCAAATTGAATAGCATGCATTTATTGATATCTTGTAAAGGTGTTGTAAAGTGTTGTAAAGGACTTTCACACCTCTCTAGACTTAATGAACCCATTTTACCTTAATTAAACATTATAAAATGTATTTAATAGCATTATCACACTAATCTAGAAGGCTTGTAAATTAAAAAATTAATGATAATTAGTGGTGTAATGTGGGCCCTACACATTCACATTGGATATTGTGCCTTTCTAGGTTGTATGGACCTTATTTTAATGATGTAAAGTGTATTTAATCACACTTTCACATTGAAATTTGTGTCATTGTCCTTATCCAACCCTTACATCATCATTAATAGGCCCCTAGGACCCCATATTGTGCATCTCAAGGCTTATTTTGATCAAACACCTAACTATATCAACATATAAACCTAATTTATGCATTCTTGGATATTCCAACTAGCAAAATGGCCCTTATGGGACCCATTTTCCATTAGTGGTGAATTATTCCCATCCAAGTGGGACCCATTCACCCTTGATGGCGAATGAGTCCCATTTGAGCCATTTTTGGGGTTTAAGTAGGAAAAATTAGGTTTTGAGTTTATTTTTTGTCCATGTTGGCCTTAGGGATCCAATTAATGGGAAAATAAGGTGAATTGACTATAAATACAAGCTTCTAAACCCTAATTGAAATCTCTTAACTCATTCACAACACATTCATCATTTTTTTTTAACCATCTCAAGCCAAGCAATCTAGGGTTTATCATTCTAAGTCATTCAAGATCATTTTTTAGACATTCAAGGGTAGAATCTTCATTCTTTGTTGCAAAAAATCCAAGATCAATCATCATGACAAGGTAATAACTCCATTTTTTCATTCTTCATTACATTCTTTCTCTATTTTGGTTTAATTACCTACAAAGGGGTTTGACCAAGGAAAACACTCATGCCCTAACATTCAACTTTTCTCTTCTTGTGTGTTTGCAGATTTAGGCATCTTGAAGACTTGGAAATCATTGAAGAATAGGTTGAATATTTTTTGAAGACATCTCCTTGTTGACCAAGGAAAAATATCAACAAAAAGTCACTTCCAGGCCCAAAAATTCAACTTTGGGAGGCAAACACCTATCAAGAACCAAGGTGCAGACCGGAGACTTTAGTTTCCACTTTTGAATTCTTAGAAATTCAAAAGTGGACTGATATGCCATTGATGGAAAATGAGTCCCACTGCCAAGCCTGAATAGGGTTTTCTATATTTTTGGATACCCATTTGTCCAAAACGGGCTCTGGAATAGTTTCCCAGATCTGGGACTAATTTGCCTAGAATGGTGAATGAGTCCCAGTAGGAAAAAATTTCAATATTAGCAACATTCCAGATGTCATTACCAGTCTCCAGTAAGAGCTCAAGTGCACACTTTCAATTTCATCCATTTCTATTACAATTTAATATTCATTTCTAATTATTTTTGCATATCACAATATGTTTTCAAACACTCTACATTTCTTTAGTTTCCATTCACTAATCAATATATTTCATCAAGTTTTTGCACTTAATACATTCCATTTAGACATATTTCTATCATACTTCCATTAGTTTGAGTGAACCACGACATTTTTTGAGTTTATCTCTCTCCTTTTAGGTGAAAAACCTTAAGAGAGCAAGAGAGTCATAGCAACACAAAAATTGTTGGTTCACCTTCAATTTAATCCCCCTCAAAAAACAACTCAAAATGTCAATAACCAAGTGGCTACTATTAAAGTTGTGATACCCTTTAGCTATGGGGACCCAAAAAGACAATTCACTCCCTTACCCGATACTTTTCATAACACAATGTCCCAACTTTTAGAACAAATGATTACCTTGCCACCTATCAAAACACCCGATCCCAATAAGCCTTTACCCCTGAGCTTTAGAGAAAATGCTTATTGCCTCTATCATTGACAAAATGGACATGGCACGAAACATTGCAAGCATCTTAAACATCTTGTGCAAGACCTCATTGATTCTAGTCATCTTTCTGTAGGAGGTGTTAGTGATCAAGGAAATAAGTCAGTTGCCCCTCCTAACCAAAACTTGCAAATTATTTTCACCAACCCCATGCCAAAACATAGTATTTCATTTGTCAAAGCTAGTGAACCTAAAAAGAATGATGTGATAAATGTTGATGTTGTCAATAAATTTACACCCTGGTGAATGCAATATTCAGCAATCTACTAAAACATGGAAACCTTCTTCAGATGTGGGTGATCTGAATGAAGAAGGAATCTCCAGAGTGAGCTGGTTCTCCGAATGATAAATTTTACTCTAAGATGTTCTAAGGGAAAAGGGATAAAAGGATGGACTGATAAAACTTAAACCAACTGATGATTAACTTATTACTTCTGACAAAAATTAGATCTTGCCACTCACAACAATTCCTTGATTTACAATAGTTCCTACAATCTCACCAATGCATGATTTCATCAATAATTCATATGAAGATTCAGATACATCGAATACATCATATAACTGGAAAACATGAAGAGCTACGTGGGAAAACTCATAAAAGTAGGACGATAGGAGCTTCAAAATGAAAACACAAAACATCAAATTGATTTGCAGTCTTGAGACAAAGAAGATGGAAGGAGAGTTTTTTGTATTCTTGGCTGAAAGGAGTGTCAATCTGCCAAAGCTGAGTACAAAGGGTTCACAAGCTCAAAATGCATTAGAGTAGGAACTAAAATCTGAGACTCAGAAGAGCTAAAGCCTACTAAGTCTTTTGAAGGCATAACTCTCAAAACCCTAATCGAGCTCAAAAAAGCTTAGGAAAAACTTCCAAGCTGTCTCAAAAAGCGCCTAAAAGCAGAAAAAAGCATATTACTTTATGGTGAACTTGTCAAGCCTCTAAAATATAGGCTGAATTTTCTTTAAAAGCTCAAAAACCTTATCTCTCCCAAGATAGTCACAAATCCAACCAAAGAGAAAGTGTGAAATCTGCTAAAATAGCGAAAAATCATAAAACAATTTATAGGATATTGCTTTACAATTTTGCTTCACGAGTTGCAAATTTTCACAATTTGTCTATTTTTTTTGCAATTAAAGATTAAAAATATTTTGCAAAAAAAAAAAAAAAGCTTCTTATCTCTCCATTACCATGTTTTGATTTTCTCACAAAATCATAAAAATATTACATATCATTATCTTCTCATCAAGACTTCAATTTATTTCTCTAAAATCAATTAAAACACAAAGAACCCTAAGTGGATAATCATCAAAACCTAACCCTAATTCATAAGGTTTTCACTATTACATTTACATTGATAATCCATATTCAAGCCTTCATATTTCACTAAGGCAAAAGAACAAGTCTAGACTTAACCATTGTCCTAGGCACATAAAATAAGCCCTAAAAGACTTAACATATCGACCTAGTATAGGAATTTTCGGCCTCCCAGCACATACATTAGACTTAGACTTTGATAAAAATATGATGTAAAAGACCACTTATTCGAATTTCTCCATATGTTTTTGACTGAATATTCTAGATGATCATGATGTTGCTCGAATTAGGGCATGAGAAAAGAAGGTCAAACCCTAAAATCATTCATTTGCACTCCATCATTTTGAGGAAAATGAGCTCTGCCAGTGAACATGCCACCATGATGGTTGAATCTGTAGCTTGTGTGCTTTGAGAATCCTCGCTACTTCTCTGACAGTTGAAACTCCATCTGGGTAAGCTTGTTTTGCTTTGTATCATAGTTGTCCTCCATTATTGAAAGAACAAAAGGAACACATAAGGCTGCAACCTGTTCATCCTCTCTGACTTTATCTACTCCTATGCTTTGTTATGCTTTTCTATGCTTTGGTTGTCATGAGCTCAAACTTAGCCTCTGTTGAGAGACTCCATGAGAGAGCTCGCTTGTTTGTTTTTTGCTTCCTTCTACTATGACAGGGGTAAGCTATCTGCTCATTTCTTCTATGGCTTCGCATTTTGTTCACTTTTGGCCTTATGTTCATGGCTTATTCATAGCCTCTAATGCATTTACTTTGTATTTCCTGTGCTTACATCTATTATTTTTGTGCTCCATTCCCACTATGAGAGCTTGGTTATCATTCAAAAGCTCGAACCCTTGGTTTCCTAAAAGCATTGTGAAGCTCTTGGCCATGGCTTGAGTACTCTCCCACAGACATGTATTGGTAAGCTTCATTTAAAATACACACTGTCCTCCTTAAAAGCTTGATCCTTTACTTAAGACTCAACGACCATGTATAGGCCACCATATATGTATTATAGAGAGCATGTTTGGAGATTTTGGGCTCGACCCAAAATAGGAAATCCATCTTCTTGTGTATTAGAAGACAAATCTGCATATGGGTATTTAAAACTTCTGAATAAAAATGTATTTTCTCCATTCTAAAGCTTGGCTCAACACAGGAAATTTGCATTTTGTATTCTACTGTTGTCTCATGCAAAATCTTCACATGGTTTATCATGACTATTGTATTTTCTGTACTTTAAATGTAACCCTAAAAATGGGTACTTGAGATTCAAAACTGCAAATTTATTTGTATGATTCTATTCATATGGGCTTGACTCAAAACAACTAGTGGTTTATTTTAGATTCCTGAAACAAAAGAATGACATGGGTATTTGTATAGTTTGCAGAAAATGTACCTATTCTGATTTCTCTTCAGAGCTCGATCACTAGTTCTTTGCATTTATTCTTGTTATTTACTTAACAAACCCTCTCATGGGTATCACTGGAAAGATAAAACTTCATGGCTTTATGTATTCTGAACCTTGACCCAAGAATAAAATTCCCCCAGTACTTGTTAATTCACACAAATGTACTAAGTTGGGTTGATAGAATAAACTGTTTTGTTGCTAAGATAATAATACCCACATGAATGATTTGAAATAGTGAAAAAACTGTATTTTTGTTGTATTTAGTTCATGGCTTGACCCATTGCAAGTGATGTCTTACTTTGATATTATATTTTTGAAAGAAGACTCAAATGATGATCTGGAACCACACCTGTTATCTTTAACATTCTCATGCAACCTAGCTCAACTACCATGGTCTCTTTTGCACTTTCAGTTGCAAAAACCCATACCTAGCATTTGTTATTAAAACTAATTTTGACCTCTCTCCAATTTTTGCATTCTCAACTAGTCATGTAAAACTATACTTCTAAAGCATTTGAATTTCTTACTTTCAGCATGATTCTATGTTTGTCTCTTCATGGAAAAAATGAACCATAGACTTATAAAATTTTGGAAATGTAACCCTTGTTTGAACTACAGCCATATGAGTTCAAGATATCTCCTTTTCCACACAAAAATTACTTTTGACTGAATTTGTAAATTATTTATCGCATGCATAATCTGCTCATTCTGAAAATAACCCTTAAGTGTTTAAATTCTTGTCAAAACTGTGTACACAGCATTGTTCCTTTGGATTCCTTAACTCTAACACAACTTTCACCTTTTTCTCTTGAACTTCATAGATATTTTAGATTGAAACATTGCAACACTATGGACTACCTCTACTCATCAGTTCCTATGCATAACTAACACTTTAGAACACCTTTTGAAAAGAAATTACCATCATTTCTTTGTCATTTTGGAACAAACATTTCTCACCTTGTGATCTTAAAACTGTATTTGCTTATCAGTCAACTAGAACTGGTTATTCATTTGTCAGTTAAATGCATTTTCAACCCTTCATACTCTCGAGCTTCAACATGGTACTCTTCATGCATTTTTATGTCCCACTTCACAACCTGTTCTTTAAATCTGCTCTCTTTTATGATGAAAATCAAAACAAAATTCTTTATTAAGGCATAATGTATGCATGTTCACTATCCTTGACTATGAAAATAATACTGATGAATGGAACCTTGCATGACATATATGGTTATGATCAACAAGTAACACAGAATATGAATTATGCAGCAATGTTTGATGTAAATGTACTCAGCTGAAATAATTGAGATGTGAACTAAACTCACTGTTCACCTGTAGCCTTCTGAAAACATTAACCTGATCATTATGAATGCACAGTTAGTTTAGTTTCTCAATAGATAACTCTATTTACTCTTTCAGTTGTATTTCATTTCCTTTAATGAACATGATGGTGTAATCTTTAAATCAGCCCATTTAATGAATAGGGCAGCATGCCGAGCTCTACCCTTGTGGGAGCCCATTTTTCTCCACATGCTTGGTCTTCAAATAATGTTCAGCTTCATGACTTTACCTATATTTGCACAAGGAAACAAACAATGTTAGCATAAAAAATAGAACATGATGATCATGATATTGTTATTTCTCCAACTCATTTTTTTCGTATTGCACTTGATATATTGTTTCAATGCATAATTAATAGTAGGTTTCACTATTGTGGGTGCCTCATATAGGTTTCTTCATAATCAGAGCTACTGACACCCCCTCTTTTCTCTTACAGGTCAAAGGAGCACAAGAAGACAAAGGTGCACCATTCAGCATCAACCGTCGATATCAGGAAATGATGATTATGTCATCACTTACATGTTTTATTTTCTACATCTTCAGTAGTGTAATGTGCTATTAGTGATATGTTGCAACAGTCACATCCATGGCTTGTGTGGATCTCTGATTTAATCTTTTATGCTTTTCATTTGAAAAGAAAAATGCATTTAAATGTAGATCTTTGTAATATCATTATGATTCTTGAAATAAAATGAAGCCTTGTAAAATATGAGTCTTTTTCATGAAATAAATGAAAGCATTTAAAATGCATTTTGCTCATTTGCTCAATTCTGTATTTCTGTCATTTCTAGAATATTTGAATAGCACTCTAAAACTCCATCTCCTTTTAAAATGCATAGCAGTCACTTGATAAATAATGATAACAATGTGAAACAGCATCTGAACTTAAACTACAATTCCACCTCATGATAAATAACATTCATCCAGCTCCACCAATTGAGCTGAGGTGAAAAATTGGTAACAGTTGATATGGATCATGATAACAAAGATTATATTCAGCATAATCCTATGGATAATGATCCTATGGATGACATGGTAGGAGTGATAGATGTCATTCCTCGTAAGGGCCAAACTAAGAATCCTCTTGACATTGCTTTCTCCTCTAAAGACATAATTAAACATACACCCAATGGTCCTCTTTACATAGTTAGATGTATCTATGACAAGCCCACTAATGGGATACTAATAGATCCTACCTATGGAGAGAATGTGATCACCGAGTAATTCTTACTTTTGCATGAACTCTATCAAGACATATATAATAAACCGAAAGCATGGATCAAGACACACAATGGTTTTGCTTGCCCTGTGGTGGTATTGATCACTCTTCTCTTGCAAATAGGACCCAAAACATTACATATCTTATTCTCCATCATCACGTAGTTGGACCAATTTCATATGAAGCTAGGATATCCATGGGTTCGCTCAATGAAATTTTTCCCTTTAGTTGTGCATAAATGCTTAAATTTTCCCTTTGACAATAAAATATTCACTACCCACTATAGTGGCTTTAACCCATTGTCCTCTAAAGTTAACTTTTCCTTAGATTTCTTTTCACCCAAGCCCATGGAACCTATAAAACCATGAGAAGACTCATTTTTCTTGTCCTATCAAAAGTGCAAGGCAAAGAAGATAGTAGAACTATCCCTTCAAAACATTTCCCCATCCACCATCGAGCCTACCATCCTAGATGAAACCATGATTGAACCTAAAGAAATTCCAAAAAATAGATACCAACCTAAGATAGAAACTTCACCTACCTCCTACAAATGACCAAGAGAAACTGAAAACAACCCCATCAAACCTCCTAGAATAAAATAGGTTTACAAAGTCAAAGAGAAAGTGGTTGAACAACCTCCTATGGTTCCTTCTGTTCCTCCCCTTAGGGAAGAAAATAAATCTTTGGTTGATCAACCCGCTCCTACACAAATGCAACTTGAAAATAAAACTAAAAGAAATAGAGGCACTAGAGAGCATAGGTGTAGATGTCGTACCCTTGCTCATAGGTTACATGAAGAATTAAATAAAATAAAATCAAGATCTGAACTCGATTGAAGCAATGCATGATGTGCCTCCCCTTTCACCAAAACAAAAAAATCCAATACAACTTGAACAAAACAAGAGTTGAACTCTTCCATGGACATTATCATGTGAACTCCTATTGTGATTAACCTAGATGATGATGATGAGGTTTCTAAAATTGATGAAGAGGTGCATAATGAACTGAATACATTGTTTTCCTCTTCCATGAGCTTAGATGACAAATCTCCTACAAAGATTATTGAACTTGGTCCTTCTAGTTCGGAAGTTTCTCTTGCCCCTTTAGTTAGTTCCCCACCTTTGGTATACAATGAACATCATTGGGATCCAAATGACTTGCTCATAGGTTTACTCACATGTACCTTACTAGTATTTTGCATGATTTCATTTTCATTTTATTTTGTGAACTTGAATGTGCATAATGTGATCCCTTATGATGTTATGTTTGATGTTCTCTCTTTGTTGCATTCCTCTATTTGTACCTTCATTCTTCTCTATTCCATCAATATTTTACTTTTCACTCTATCTTTCCATTTTTCTTGTGTTTTCATTTTGGGGATGACGCAAGGTTTCAATACATTCATGTCTCTTCCATGTAAACCCAAAAGATTTTCTTTTTATTTTCTCATTTTATTTGGCTTTTTTTTTCCTTTTTGGGATGATGCAAGGCTTCAATACATTCATGTCTCTTCCATGTTGACCCAAAAGCTTTTCCTTTCATTTTCTCTTTTCATTTGTCTTGTGTTTTCATTTTGGGGATGATGCAAGGCATTGAGACATTCATGTCTCTTCCATGTTGACCTGAAAGGTTTTTTATTTGTTTTCACTCTCTTCATGTCATTCTTATAGTTCTATGTGTATTAGGGAAATGATGATAGTTTCGAGCTCTCTAAAAACATTGCCGCAAGAACATACTAACCCCAAATCCATAGATCCCTTATGTGTTTGGTGCTTTCATTTTTGGGGAAACCCCTCTCTTTTCTTTTCTTTTTGCATGACATAGCTTTACTTTGAAACATATGACTTGAAATAGGGATTTCCAACTTAGCGCTCATGTCTTCTTTGTTTACATTTATCATTTGATACTTTAAATTAATTGCTCATATCATGGTGTTTAGCAATTTCTTCAAAGTGGGGGCATACATTAGCATTATTCTTTTATAGTTTTCCTTTTCATGGTTCATGGTGTAGTTTTCTTACTTCATACAATGCTTTTTCAATTTTTGGATGACATTGGGTGTAATGTCCTTCGAGAGTGTGAATCTCTTAGCATATTACATTCCTCTTAGTGGCTTGATGCGACACATTGCATCCCCTAAGTTGTGAATTTTCTATTCTTTGATTGGTCCTCTCTTGGAGACATTAGGTATAATGTTCCCTAAGTTAAGACCTCACTTGAACTAAGAAAAACTCCTTTGAACATCCCTCATTGTTGCATTTTGTATTTATATGGCCACCTTGCATAACACAAATTTCATTCCTGTAGAGTCATCTTGTTTGTTCATGAGCTCCAAGCAAACGAAGTTTTTCTTGGCTCATGAAGCTTCAAAACTATTTTTTTTTATGCCTTATTAAAGTTATTAGGAAGTATAACTTTGGTATGGTTTGATTGGGAAGCCTATCCAAGGCATGAATTTCCCCAAATCCACTTGTGTGTGTGTGTGCATACCATCCATGAGTGTATGTTTCTTACCTTTTTGGACTTATCACCCAATAGACAGCCAGGATTTTTTTTGTCTCAAAGTGAGTATGCATTTCTTTTTCAAACAAACATCCTAAATTTGATCCATATTGAAATGGAAAAATGGTCGAACCTTGATCTGAATCCTTATCTTTACCTTTTCTCTTTTTCATCCTTGACAGTGCATGTTTTTGCTTCATTGTTGCTCTTTATATCATTCTTATGTGTGTTCTTTTGTGCCTATGTTGGTTTCTCATGGGATTTTGATCCTCAAGGCTTGATCACCCCTCTTGATCGTTTTCGTACCATATTATTAGTATTGGTACATTTGAACCCCTCTTGATGTGTGTTTTTCTACTTTAGTGAGTTTGAAGCAAGTTCATCCTCTCACTATTTAAGTGGGGGCTAAATGTAGTGTCAAAAAATGTCATCGGGGACATTTTCACACCAGTTCGGGGCCTCCTTGTGGAATTAAGATTAATGTCACCTTGATTTAGTGTTTTAATGTGGTTGAAACATTCACATTAGGTCTTGTGGGCCTTGTGAACAATGAATTTAAATGGTACCTTTCTAAAGTGTTGTGAATTGTTGTAACATACTTTCACACTTTTCTAAGGTTTTATTAATTAACTAAACATAACAAACCTGTTTTAATCAAAATAAACATTAACCTTGCTTATTTTAAGTGTTGTAAAGTTTTGTAACACACTTTCACACTTTTTTAGGCTTGTCATTAATAATTGGGCTCTCTTATACTTTATTTGGCCCTATTCTACATTCACAAGCCTCATTTATTACATTTTTTCAAGGATAATCCTAACACCAACCATTACCCAATCATAATCTATTTTTTTGGCTTGTGTGGCCTAGATTTAGTGATCTAGGACTCAATTTCCACCTCAGGCGAATGAGTCCCACCAAGATTTTTGGGACCTAAACTTTTTTTTACACCTTTCTAAGCACTTTTGATTTTTGGTCCCATACATTATGCCAAATGGGACTCATTCGCCATCTTGGGAAAATGAATCCTATGTGGCCAAATATTAAAATTAATTCAAATTTCTATTAGGATTTTATCCTCCTAGATCTAATGTCGGCTTGTAGTGTTGTAATTTTGGGAATTCTTGCATAATTGAGTATAAATAGAAGGTTATTTCACTCATTTTTTCACCTAGCAATCTAACAAGCAATAAAGTGTTAACAAGAGTATTCAAGAGAATTCAAGAGTAGATTATCAAGAATTTTAGAGCATTCTTCAAGCATCAATCATCATGGAAAGGATTGCATGCATCATGTAGTTTTAGAGCTAACAATTGTGGTGTAGGATTTTGTGATTCAAGAAAGAATTACATTCAAGAACAACATTCAAGCAAGATTCAAATTCTACATCTATTGAAGCCATTGCATACATGGTGGCAACACCTTATTTTTAGGGTTTGGTGAGTTGCAACATTTTTATTTGTTCATTCATCATTCTCCATTCTTATTTGATTTCATTTCAAGGATTGATTTTTGAAATGGGGTTTGACCAAGGAAAACCCCTATCCACTACCCCACAACATTTTTTCCTCTCCTTTGTGTGTGATTTGTAGGTCTAAGTTGCAAATTTATTAAGGGGCAATATTGGAGAAAAGTTGCAAATCATTCAAAGTTGTCTTCAAGCCCTGAAGAAACTTGGAGAAGACCTATAGGTTGCACATTAGAGATTCGGATCTAGGAACCAATTAGGAAGGACAAAGCAAATAGAGAAGAGTAGTATAAGCCTTTGAAGTTTCAAAAAATACCAATTGGATTGATTTGCCACTTATGGTGAATGAGTCTCAGTTCGAGTCAATTTTTAGGTTTTTGCTGATTTGGATACCTTTTTGTCAGATTCTTGTTCCTACATAGTTTTCTAAACACTATATTAATTCACCCAACTTGGAGAATGAGTCCTAGTTAGTAGTTATCATTAAAAGCAAAAATTTTAGTGATTCAAACCTCCATTCAACCATCTCTAGTTTCCTCAGTGCACACCTTCCTATCTTCATTTTTTTGTTTCATTTAATTCACTTTTCTAGGTCATTTAGTGTTAGTTTTCATTCAATTAGGGTTTAGTGTTGCATATTGCATTTCATTATCTTTTCCAAGTCTAAAATTGGTGGTGAACCCCTTATTAGATCATATTCAACCCCTAGAACAACCCTCTTGCAAAATATCTTTCTCTTTTGCATTGATATCTCAAGGGTTTGTTCTTGAGTGAAAGTGTAATGACAGAAAAATGGTACGCCTTTTCCTTTATTCATTTAAGAATAATTAATGATAAAGTGGACTTGATATCACCTTGATCTAGTGTTGTGATATGTTTTACACATCCATGTTAGGTCTTGGGACCTTTTAAGTTAAATAAACCTAACTCTTCCCTAATTTATGTTGTAAATTGTATTTATTTACACCTTAACATTAAATTTAAGAGGCTTGTAAACTAAATGGACCTAATCTAGTGTTGTAATGTGTTCTACAAATTCACATTGGGTTTAGGGCCCCTCCAAGATAAATAGACCCAATTTCTCCTTAATTTAGTGTTGTAAGGTGTATTTATTTACACTTTCATATTGTATTTTTGGCCCTCTTGCATTTATGACCTTAATATCTTCATTAATAGGCTCCTAAGACCTCATATTATGCAACCCAAGGAATATTTAAATCAAAGACCTAACAAGATCAACATATAAACTTAATTTACACAATCCATGACACTTTAGCACTCAAAATAGGCCATGTGGGACCCATTCGGCATTTTTGGAAAATGATTCCCATCCTGATGGCTTTGATTCGCCCAACTTGGTGAATGAGTCCCATTTGGCCTATTTTGAGGTTTTAGTAGGAAAAATTTAATTTTAAGTTCTAGTTTCTTCTATGTCAGCCTTGGGGATCTAATAAATGATCATTTGAGTGAATTTCCTATATAAACAAGCTTCCAAATCATTATTTCATCAAGCATTCTTGATATGAAGCCAAGCAAGCAAGAGTTAATAATTCCAAGTCTTTACAAGATCATCAAGATAGCATTCAAGATCATTTTTAAGGAAGTCAAGGGCATAATTCTTCATCAATTATTGCATCAATTCAAGAATATCCATCATCATGTCAAGCATATCAAGCATCAAGCATGTTATTGAGCTAGTGTTGTGATGTATCATTGAATAGCAAAGATCAAGCATTGTTCTACACCTATTGTCAAGATCAAGATCTACATCCTTCATGGCCATTTCATGTTGAGTTGCAAATTTACAAGACATCATTCAAGGTATGTTCATGTTTCATATCCTATGTTTCATGTTTCATGTCCTTGTTTCATTTTTTCATCATTTGGTTTAATTACCTAAAAGGGGTTTGACCAAGGCAAACCCCTATTCCCTAACAATCAACAAGTTTTTATCTCTCTTTGCATGATTGTAGATCTAGGTGCTTTAAAGACTTGAAGATCATTGAAGATTAGGTTACAATCTTGTTGGCTTTGTCTCCCCATTTGTAAGGCCATTAAAAGGTCATCTATAGCCTCAAAATTAGAGTTTTGGATCCAGGAACCTAGAGAAATGGATTAAGCAGACTGAGAAGAGTAGATTCAAACTTTGAATTTACACAAAATCCAAACTGGACTCATTTTCCACAAGTGGTGAATGAGTCCCATTGTAGGTGTTTTTCAAATATTTTTATAGATTTGGATACCCATTTTCCCAAACTTTCTCTTGTGCAAAAATCCAAAACTGGGACTGATTCACCCAAAATGGTGAATGAGTCCCACTAGGTCAAAAAGTTAGAGTTTCCATCATTTTAGAGCTTCAATTAGTCATTCTCAAATTTCCAAGTGTACCCCTTTCTTCTTACTGCTCCATGTTCCATTTCATTTACTTTTCTAGGTCATTTAAATCAAGTTTGCATATACTAGGGTTTTACATTTCATCTTGCATTGCATTAGTCTTTCCAAGTTCTTACTTGGTGGTGAACCCCTCATTAGATCATATTCAGCCCCTAGGATAGTCCCTTAGTAGATCTCTTACCTTTATTCCACTCTTGGGTGGAGATATCTAGGGAATCTTTGAATTTTAGTTGGATAAAAGTGATGTTCTATGTCCAAAACCATAAAGAATCCATTTTTCAACTAAACAGAAAGTTAATGAAAATTGTCCTTTCTAGGTCTTAAACCCTAAGAGAGGAAGCAAAACAATTTTCCACCTTTCATAGGTAATTAAACCAAATGATGAAAAAATGAAAGGACATGAAACATGAAACATAGGACATGAAAGATGAAAAATGATACCTTGAGTGATGCCTTGTAAATGATGCTTTGTAAATCTACAACTCAACATGAAATGGCCATGAAGGATGTAGATCTTGATCTTGACAATACAAGTAGAACAATGCTTGATCTTGGATCTTTAATGCTACATCACAAAACTAGCTCAATAATATGCTTGATGCTTGATATGCTTGACATGATAATGGATCTTGAATTTTTGCAATAATTGATGAAGAATTATGCCCTTGAATGCCTAAGAAATGATCTTGAATGCTCTCTTGATGATCTTGTAAAGTCTTGGAATGCTTAACTCCTTAATGCTCGACTTGATATCATGGATACTTATGTTTCTTATGTGAGATAAGGATTTGAAAGTTTGGTTATATAGGCAATCCACTCAAATAATAGTTTATTTGATCCCAAAGGCTGACATAGAATAAATTTGAACTTAAACCAAATTTTCTTACTTAAAACTTCAAAATAGGCCAAATGGGACTCATTCGCCATTTGTGGAAAATGGGTCTCAAAGGGCCTATTTTGACTGCTAGAGTGTTGGGGAGTGTGTCAATTAAGTTTATATGTTGATATTGTTAAGTTTTTTATTGAAATATTCCTTGGGATGCACAATATAGGGTCATAGGGACCTATTAAAAGGTCATAAATGCAAGAGGGCCCAAAATTCAATGTGAAAGTGTAAATAAATACATTTTACAATATTAAATTAAGGTAAATTGGGTCTATTTAGCTCAAGAGGGCCCTAAATCCTATGTAAATGTGTAAAACACATTACAACACTAGATTAGGTCCACTTAATTTACAAGCCTCATAACTTTAATGTGAGGGTGTCAATAAATACACTTTACAACACTAAATTAGGGAAAAGTTAGGTTTATTTAGCTTTAAAGTGTCCCAAGACCTAATATGGATGTGCAAAACACATCACAACACTAGATCAAGGAGATATCAAGTCCAATTTATCATTAATTATTTCCAAATCAAGCAAGGAAAAGGCATACTATTTCTATTGTCACATTTAGCCCCTACTTTAGTGAGAGTATTAACTTGCTTCAAACTCACACTAAAGTATACATTCAAGAGGGGTCCAAGTGTACCAATGCGGATGGTATAGGATAAAAAATATTGAGGAAGTGGTCAAGCCCCCAAGGTCTAAGATCCTATGTCAAAATAACATGAGCAGAAAAGGACATGGAAAAGATGTATATGCAACATCAAGATACAAAAACACGCAATTTCAATAACTAAAAGAAACAAAAACAAGAAAAAATAAAAATGAGGTGGATCAAGCTTCGACCATTTATCCAACATGATGTGGATCAGATCTAGGTTTTTTTTGTGAAAAAATGCATACTCACTCTGAGGAAACAAAACTTTAGGCTATTTGCTAGGTAAAAAATCCAAGAAGGTGAGGCACATACACAGATGGACGGTATGCACTCAACACACATGCAAGTGGCTAAGGGAAAATCATGCCTTAGATTAGCTTCCCTTCCAACCATATCAAATTTATACCTCCTAATAACTTTGATAAGGCACCACACAAAAATGATCTTCAAGCTTCATGAGACAAGAAAAACTTTGTATGCTTGGAACTCATGAACAAACAAGATGGCTCCACAGGCATGCAAAGTGTGTTATGGAAGGTGGACATATAAAAATTATTGTAAATGAAAAATAGTGTAAGGTATTTTCAAAGGGATTTTTCTTAGTTCATGCAAGGTCTCTTCTTAGGGAACATCGTGCCTAATGTCTCCAAGAGAGGACAAAATAAATATCACTCTCTCAAAGGAAATCAAGACCAATGACACCACCAAGAAAATGATACATCATAGGAAGAAATAAAATTTTACAATGAAACATGAGTTTCGATGTATTCCCACACTTTAAAGCAGTTGCTAACATCATTGTTGTGAGAAATTGCTTTAAATTAGAGGAAGACATGAGAGGTTATTCAGAAATCCCTATGCCAAGTCACATGTTTCCAAATTGAACTATAGCATGAACAAGTATGTCACATGTGAGCCAACTTAAGGCACATCATCCACATCCCAAGCTTCCTCTTATATGTACATGAAAGGTGGTCAACTAGCAAAAAGAGACAATGACAAGTGGCATACAAGGAAAAGGCCACTTAACCCCTTTCCTCCACTTAGTGCAAGACAAGGATGAGTTGAATAGGATGAAAATAAGTATCAATTAGAGGAACTAGGTAATTCAACACAAAGAAGAGCACCACACTTCTCAAAATGTTGAATTTTATCGTGTTAGGCTCACCAAAATGGAACCTCTTAAAATGGGGAAAGAATGCTATTGTATGGTTTTAGGACATAGAGCACACCCACTTTCAAGCTATTCCATTCAAGGATAACCCTAGAGATCTCAATGCAAAAGAGAAAGAGATCTTACAATAGGGATCTCTTAGGGGTTGATTATAAACTAATGAGGGGTTCAACACCAAGTAAGAACTTGGAAAGATAAATGAAATGCTTAACCCTAATTTGATGCAATGACCTACAAAATGATCTATAAAAGTGTGTAAAACAAAATAGAATGTGTGAACTTGGAAATTTGTAGAGACTTGAATGGAGACTATAAATTTTGCAAATCCTGAAATTTTGGCCTACTAGGACTCATTTATCAATCTAGGTGAATTAGTCTCAAATTTGGGTTTTTGTACAAGAACAAGTTTATAGAAAAAGGGTATCCAAAACTACAAAAATCTCAAAATTGACCTAAAATGGGACTCATTCGTTAATCTGGGTGAATGAGTCTAGTTAGGAATTTTTGAAACTTCAAGATTTGAATCTTGTCTTCAAGGTCTACTCTTTTTGTTCCTCTTTGTTTCTAGATCTAAAACTCCGATTTTGAGGTTGTAGGTGACCTTTTAGTGAAGATTACAACCTTGCAAATGGGGAGACCACTCCAACAACTTTCTCCAAGCTTATAACCTAATATTCAATGATCTTCAATTCTTCAAAGCACCTAGATCTGCAATTACACAAAGAAAGAGAAAGTGTTGATTGTTAGGGAATAGGGGTTTTCCTTGGTCAAACCCCTTTTAAGTAATTAAACTAAATGATGAAATAATGAAACAAGGACATGATACATGAAACATGAAAAATGATGCCTTGTAAATTATTCTTTTTAAATATACAACTCAACATGAAATGGCCATGAAGGATGTAGATCTTGATCTTGACAATAGGAGTAGAACAATGCTTGATCTTGGATCTTCAATGCTACATCACAACACTAGCTCAATAACATGCTTGATGCTTGATATGCTTGACATGATGATGGATCTTGTATTCTACAACAATTGATGAATAATTATACCCTTAAATGCTTAAGAAATGATCTTGAATGCTCTCTTGATGATCATGTAAAGTCTTGGAATGCTTAACTCTTCAATGCTTGGCTTGATATCATGGATACTTATGTTTCTTATGTGAAATAAGGATTTGAAAGCTTGGTTATATAAAAAAATCCACTAAAATGATCATTTATTTGATCCTAAAGATTGCCATAGAAGAAATTTAATTTAAAACCAAATTTTCCTACTAAAAACCTCAAAAATAGGCCAAATGGGACTCATTCACCATCTGTGGTGAATGGGTCCCACCTAGATGGGATTCATTCACCCAAAGTGAAGAATAGGTCCCACATGGCCTATTTTGACTACTAAAGTGTTGGGGAGTGTGTAAATTATGTTTATATGTTGATATTGTCAAGTTTTTGATTGAAATATACCTTGGAATGCACAATATAGGTCATAAAGACCTATTAAAAGGCCAT
The DNA here is from genome assembly GCA_007258455.2 of Sequoia sempervirens. Classification (NCBI taxonomy): domain Eukaryota; kingdom Viridiplantae; phylum Streptophyta; class Pinopsida; order Cupressales; family Cupressaceae; genus Sequoia; species Sequoia sempervirens. Next base: position 93,992,662 of record VDFB02000017.1, on the reverse strand, counting down.
AAATGCAAGAGGGCACTAAATTCAATGTGAACTTGTGTAAATAAATACATTTTACAACATTAAATTAAGGTAAAATTGGGTCTATTTGGCTCAAGAGGGCCCTAAATCACATGTGAATGTGTAAAACACATTACAACACTAGATTAGGTCCACTTAATTTACAAGCCTCCTAAATTTAATGTGAAGGTGTCAATAAATACACTTTACAATGCTAAATTAGGGAAAAGTTAGGCTTATTTAGCTTTAAAGGGGCCCAAGACCTAATGTGGATGTGCAAAATACATTATATTCCACAAAACATTCCTAAGTAAGAATTCCTTGTAGAGCAACTACTCATACTGACATTCGATATACCAGATTCAAAACTAGTGTGTGTTGTTGTTGGTCCTAACTCATTATGGTACCAAGACACATTTAACTATATACAACATGGTATCATACCCCCTCATTTAACAACAAGCCAAAAGAAGACCTTTACCCATAGGACTTCTCAATTCATAATCCTAGGAGACACCTTATATCGTCGAAGTTCAGACGGTACTTTACTTTGATGTCTTAATGCATAAGAATTGAAAACTACCTTACAAGAGGTACCTAAAGGAATTTGTGGGTCTCACTCTAGTGGACCTAACCTAGTACAAAAATTGCTAAGAATAAGGTTCTATTGGCCTGCCATGGAACAAGAATGCATTCAGTACTCAAAAAAATGTTGTCAATGTCAACAACGTAGTGACCTTGTTCACACACGAGCACAAGAGATGAGACCTATCACAACACCATGGCCTTTTTCACAATGGGGATTAGACTTGGTAGGTAATATCTTTCTCACTCTCTCCAATGGGCATAAATTAATTATTACCACAACTAAATACTTCATGAAATGGATAGAAGCAATTCCATTAACATACATCACAAGGAAATAGATATCTAAGGTCATCTTGAATTATCTGATCTATTTATATGGAATTTCCCAAACCATCGTAATAGACAATGGAAGCCTGTTCAAAAACCAATATGTCAAAGATTTGTGCTCCCAGTTCTCTATCCAACACAAATTCTCCACGGCCTACTACCCCCAAGGAAACGGTCAAGCTGAAGCATCTAACAAAACCATTCTGAAGATACTAAAAAAGACTATTAATGATGTCAGTTGTGATTAGAATTTGAAACTAAACCAAGCCCAATGGGCTTACTAAACCATTATTCACACACCTATAGGTGCCACACCATTTTCCTTGGTCTACGGATCTAAAGTTGTCTTACCTATCAAAGTTGAAATCCCCTCACTATGAATATCACTAAAAGGCATGGTCAATAATGAGGATTATTGTGTGTCCAGATTAAATGAGTTGGAACTCCTAGATGAAAGGAATTTGAGCATGTTAAATCATCTTCAAGATTATTAGAATTGACTCAAACAAAGCTATAATAAAAAGATCAAAAATAAAAACTTTCAATTTGGTGACTTGGTACTCAAAGAGGATCATAAGGTACAGTTGAATCAAGATGGAAAAGGTAAATTTGAACCTAACTGGCTTAGTTTGTTCATCATCACAACAAGCTATGGCTCTAGATCTTATCAATTGGGTACTCCTAAAGGGGAACCTTTAGCTGAACCATTGAACAACAACCATCTTAAAAAAAATTATACTTGAACACATCAAAGTATCCCAGCAAAAAAAAAAATCAAAAATCAAAAAGCAAGAAAAATAGTAAAGAGAAATAAAATTTCATTTAAGTGAAAACCACTTCATGGCACTTCTAGAACAAGTACCATAGTGAAAACCTAGCAAAAAGGTGCTACGTTTGAATAAGACTTACATCATTATCTATCAACACTATTTGAAGTATCCACTCATTTTTCCCATAATAAAATGTGTGTCCAACCATGGCTTGATGACTCATTAAGTATTGAACCTTGTTGCACCATCAACATCTGTCTCTCCTAGTGAAGGTAATCTTTCCTCAAACAAGGGGAAACTTCTCGAAACTGGTAATGAATTGGATCCTTGTACATCCCATCATGGTCAAAAACTATCAAAATCAAAAACATCTAGAAAAGAAACAAAGATCAAAACAAGTTAAAAATAATCAAAACCTAAAAAATGTGTTATGCTTTGAGTCAACACAAGTCAAACTACGTGGTTTCTGCATATATAATGTAGGAAAGGATTATCATCTCTCGAGGAGTTAGGTCAATCCCCTTTATTATCTATCATGTTTTCTTTCAACTTTGTCAAAAAATTCAAAGATTAAAAAACATTTGAAAAATAGAAAAATATCAAAACATGTTCTTACCAAACTAAGCAAACTACGAGCCTCTACATGTATAATGTAGGAAATGCTTATCTTTGATGAGCCCCCAAGGCCGTAGGTTAGTCTCATGAAAACAACAAAAATAACATCATATAAACTCAAGAAAATCAAAAAGGTCCTATCTCCATCATCACCGACCACAATAAATTTTTCATCCATAATAAAACAATCGTCACACTCACCCTTTGAAAATGAAAACAACAAACAAAAAAAACATCAAAGTAAAATAATTCAAAGAGAAGATCGAAACAATTAGACAAATACCAAGTGAAAACAATACCAAAGTGTTAGCTACCTATCTATTGACAATTCTCTAACAACATCTCTAGATATGTCTTAATGGATAGAACGTTCCCATAGAAACTAAAAAATGTCCTAAGCAATATCATGCACTTGAAATAGATTTACTATCATTTCTTCTCAAATCATCTTCTTTTTTATTAATTAATTTAATTAGCCTAGCTAATTAATTAATTACGTCATTTTTCATCTATTAGTCTAATTAATTTAATCATATTAATTCATCCCCCCTCACACTAACATTTCATCCTATTAAATTAAATATTGTGTGAGGAGGAAGGAATCCATCAGGAAATATGAGAAAAACAAGATCAAATGCAAGATTGAAATCATAAACTATCTATTTCAAAACACTTAATCTATCTTATTCCATCACTCATGAAATGTGAAAATCTAAGCTATTTGAATGAAATGAGATCCTAAGATTAAAAAAGAAGATATTACCATCCCATGTTGGAGTGTATTTGCATGATGTTGGGTTGTTCATATCACTGCAAAGCCTCCATTGCTTGTACGCAAAAGCTTGATGATCGATGTTTGTTCTTGAAGAAATGATGAAGCTCTATCAATGGTGATCTTGATAGCACTTCGTTGCATAAGGTAAGTTGAAATTTTGATCCATATTTGTGAAGAGAAAGGCTTGTTATATAGAAATAGAAATTTTGAATCAACAGTCAAGATCACATTGGAGAATATCCAGATCAATAGTCAAAATGAGTTGAGAGGATTTAGACATTAGGAAATTGTGCAAATTTGATTGCATAATTAGGGTGATTGAAGAATATATTGGCTAGTTAGGATTCTAATTGCTTATTTAGCAATTGATTAATCAGTTAGGGTTGAGTTAGGAATTAGATGGTTGACTTAGCAAAATTAGATTGCTTTGTTAGCAAAATAGATTGCTTAGTTAGCAATCCATGATTTCCTCAATCAAAAAGTGGGTGAGGAATATTAATTTATTTAATTAATTAATTAATTAGTTCCATTTTGATTTTGATTTTGATTTTGATTTTGATTTTTTCTAATTTGAATAGTTTCATTTAATTTGATTCAATTATTCAAATTTTGGAGGGAAATGTGATAATTAAATTATTATGATTTAATAATTCAATTAATTTTGAGGAATAAGGTGAATTAGTGACATAATCAAATAATCAATGTCATTTGACTAATCAAGACGAAATAACATAAGATTAGGAATTTATTAAATAAAAGTAATTTATTTAATTAGTCAAAATGATGAAATGTGAATTAATCAAAAAATGTTGTATTATTCGATTAATAGTAGAATTAGAGTTTTCAAGATTTTATTAAATAAATGGTATTTTTTTAATTTTCCGAAAATGATGAAATAGTGAATTAATTAAATAATGTTGTATTATTCAATTAATAGAGGAAATAGGGTTTTGGATGTCATTCGATGTCATTTGATGTGTTGTGAGATGTCATGGGATGATTTTGAGATGATTCAAGTTAATTTAGAGATGTTCTGAGATGTTCCAAGTTAATTCAAAGATATTTTGAGTTGATTTAGACTCATTCTAAGTCATTTTGGGGTCATTCTGAGATGTTTCGTGTTGATTCAGAGTTGTTCTGAGTCATGTTGGGGTCATTCTAAGATGTTCTAGGTTGATTCAGAGTTGTTCTGAGTTGATCTAGGGTCGTTCTAAGACATTCTGAATTGATTCAGAGTTGTTTCGAGTCATTTTTGGGTCGTTCTAGGTTGATTCAGAGTTATTCTGAGTCATTTTGGGGTCATTCTGAGATGTTCTAAGTTGATTTGGAGTTGTTCCAATTCATTTCAGGGTCATTCTGAGACATTCTAAGTTTATCCAGAGTTGTTCTAGGTCATTTTGGGGTCGTTCTGAGATGTTCCGAGTTGATTCAGAGTTGTTCTAAATTGTTTCGGGGTTGTTCCAAGAAATTCTAAGTTGATTCAGAGTTGTTTCAAGTAATTTTGGGGTCGTTTCGAGACGTTGCAAGTTGATTCATAGTTGTTCCGAGTTATTTTGGGGTCCCTCTGAGACATTCTAAATTTGTGATAAGTGTTAATTCAATTTTACATGTCTACATTTTTCCCCTCTTTGATACAAAGTACTGGCTGCTTTGTTTCAAAGATCTTGCTTTTAAGACCAAGTTTTATGAAAAAAGAAATTTATGCCCTAGTGTTTCGTGGAATGATTGGTAAGGCTCTATGTCACCCCCTTAAGAGGTTGACCCTAAAAGTCAAGTTTGAGGTCAAGCTCACGACACCAATGGAAAATTTAACTATGGAAAAACTAAAAACCACCTACACCATTGCAAAGATCATGAAATTCTACCCCATTTTTTTTAAAAAACATTGAAAAATACTTTTGTATGACCATGATATGGTCATTTGAAGATAAGGTAAAAAAAGGTCCTAATTACGAGTCAATAGCAAAGTTTTCATGATTTCTAAGCTTTTTCCTTGGTTTTCATGCCTTTTCATGTTGTAAACCCTCGCTTTTGACTTATTTCCATGCCTTTGACTTATTTCCACACCTTTGACTGAAATCTTCACTTTTGTTTTTGAGCATTTGACCTAAAAGCTCGCTTTTAACTATTTCAAGTCCTGAAAGCTCTCCTTTGATAGAGATCCTCACCTTTGACTTATTTCCAAGCCTTTGTTTCCTCTCCTTTGCTTGAAAAGCTCACCTTTTCCTAAAAATCTCACTTTTTCCTAGTGATTTATGAGCATTTGCTCAAAAACCCTTGCATGTCCTTATTTTTGCCTGTTTGCAACCCTAAGTCTTGTTTTTCATCATTTTTGTGTCATTTTGTGTCTCCCATTTGTTTAGAGTGAAACACTAATATCACGAGTTAAAATGATTGTAGGTTGGTCATCTTGTTAGACAACCAAATCCAAATGGTGGTTTGTAGCTTGATCTATAGAGTGTTTCTCTTTTTGTTGGGAAGTGCACTTGATTTTTATTATGTTGTTGTTCAGAGACATATTGCAGACATGATTTTTTGTATATATATTCATCGGCCTAGTCAAGGCCTTGTATATATGTTATGATTTTGTATTATATTATCACACTTGATTCACTGATGATGTAGTCCCCTTTTTGATGATGATATATATGAGATATACCTTCTTCGATTCATTCTCATTTTATGCTTCTCGGATGATGATGTATGATCATGTATACATATGATATGGATGGATGAATCATATATTGTTTCATATGATGTTTTATTATGGATGATCAATATATCATTTTGATATATGATATTTATGTCGTGTTGATATAAGATGGATGTATGCCCTATACATGATACATGATGTTTTTATTGGTTTATTATCATCATGATATGTACTAACAACACTGTGGATGTAGGATGGATGTTAGTTAGAAGAAATATTATGATGATGGATAGAAATGTGATGTTTTTAGTAGTGATGAGTTGCTTTCGCTTTACTTGGAGGCTTCATTGTTTTTGAACATTCCTGTTTGATGTAGCAAACATATACAATGCACTAGGGTATTAATGACCAAGGTGACTTTGTATCCATTGCGTGGACTTTGACCCTACAAAAAAAGAGTATTCTTGTTCATACCAAACATATGGAAACTTTTTTTAAAGTATATAGTTGGGTTGTGTTAGAACTTTTCGGACTAGTCACATAGAGAGGTATAGGACACCTAATATGAAAATGCTACACAAATTTTGGACCATTTACATAGAGAGGTATGAAATACCTAACATGCAACTGTTACACAAATTTCAAACCATTTACATAAAGAGGTATGAAATACCTAACATGTAACTGCTAAACGAATTGTTTCAACACAAATTCCATACACTCAATAAAGAAAGTATTCTACATAATAATATTACAAAAATATCTTACAAACAACAAACTAAAATGATGCCCAATTTCCCCCATTCCTTCTTCTCTAAATCCTTATGGATATCCTCAATAGATTCTAGGAATGAGTCAATAAAATAAATCAAAAAGATAAGACTATAAAAAGATAAAACAAAGTTACAATATCACTTGCCATATTTGTTTGGGGTGGGGCTATTATCCATTGTTGATCATGTCTATCGTAGGAACGAATCCGTTAAGAAATACCTCAAGATGTTGTTGGGACTTGTGAAAAAGATAGGTGGTTGATACTTTGGCCTTTTTTTTTAGTTATTTATAATTAGAGTTTTGCAATTGTTTTCTTGAAATTTCTAGTTGCTGATGTTTTCTTTCTTTATTTGTGTTTTTTGTCAAAGGGTGAGTGTGACGATCCATTTATTATGGATGATGCCTTATTGTGAATTGTGATGGAAGACATGGGTTTTTATGATGTTGTTTTTGACATTTGTAGGGGACTACCCTAGGGCCTTGGGGGCTCATCAAAGATAAGCCTTGACTACGTTTTACACGCAAAGGCTCATAGTTTGCTTGGTTTGTTTTGAATGTTTTTGACCTTTTCTATTTTGTGAATGTTTTTTGGCCTTTTATATCTTTTGACTATTTTTGTTTTTTTTTTGTGTTTTGACTAAGTTGAAAATAAAGCATGATGGAAACCTAAGGTGACTAACCTAGGGTCTCGGGGGCTAATGATCCTTTTCTACATTGTACACGTAGAGACCATGTAGTTTGATCGTTTGACTCAAAGCATAAACTATTTTTGGGTATACAACATTGATAATTTGGATTGATATTCCACTTCTATTTCTAGAGGATATGTTGCGGGAAATCTACTTGAACTAGCTATGAGGTTCAAGAAAATTTTGATATCTTAAATTGTTTGAGTGAAGGAATAACCCCACAATGTTGTTTTGTTTTCGATGTTTTCCAAATGTTTTTGTCTTTTTGTAGTTTTCTGATTTTTTTTATCTTTTGTTGTTTTCCATGACCATGATAGGATACTCAAAGATCTAACCCATGACCAACATTTTGACATTGCCTCCAATTGTGGACAAGATGACTTTCCTTAATTAGTGACAAGTCTTGGTTGGATATCCTATTTTTAAATGAATGGGTGGATGTTGTGGATAGTACCGATCGACAATGATGCAAGTTTATTCAAACATAGCACTTGTTTGCCAGGTTTTCACTACATTACTTGTTCTAAGAGCACCACAAAGTGGTTTTCACTGAGAGAATGTTTTATTTCTCTTTACTATTTTTCTTTCTTTTTGATTTTTTTGTATATATATATATATATTTATTTTCTTTTTTCAATTTTTTTGGATTTTTACCCTTTTTCCTAGGGTGTAAGATACTAAAAAATTGGATTGATATTTCACTATGTTTCTCTAAAGGATGTGTTGCAGGAAAGCTTACTTGAACTAGCCGTAGGGTTCAAGCAACTGTTGATATCATAGAAATTTTGAGTGAAGGAATAATCCACATTGTTGGTATCTTTTAAGGTTACCTTCATAGTGCGCTGGTGGTACACCTTGTTTCATTTTTTGGTTGCTTTTTGGATTTTTACCCTCTTGCCTAGGGTGTGAGATGTTGATAGCTTAGATTGATATTTCACTGTGTCTTTCTAGAGGATATGTTGTAGAAAAGCTTACTTGAACTAGCTATAGGGTTCAAGTAACTGTTGATATCTTAGAATTTTCAAGTGAAGGAATAATCCATGTTCTTTGTATCTTTGAAGGTTACCTTGGTAGTGAGTGGGCGGTACACCTTGTTGTTGAGACAAATTGTTTTGAAGGCTAACCTGATAGTGTGTTGGTGTGATACCTTGTTGATGGGAAGAATTGGGAAGGGTACCATGTGGTACACCTTGTTTGCATAATTCCTATATCACAATGTGAGCTAGAAGGCATAGATCAAGATTTATTCTCAAGCAAGATGTAAGTACTTGCCCCCAATGTCAAGTAATGTAGGTGATAGATTATCTTGTGATAAGATAGTATGTTTGGATAGAGTATGCCCCTTTGGACAATGCCTCTCATGAGTCAAATGATGTTGGATAGAATAGGATCAATGATAGTGACCCCTGTCAAGATGTATTCCATAAGCATTTGTAAAGTGTACACCAAAAATTTTGTCAAGATCAAGACACATTGGATTGGGATAAAAATGGATGGGATTTATTATGGATGAGTTGAGATGCTTCCACCTGAAATGGCATACATAAATGCTCGATTCTACACATGACGCCTATTTTCCATGCTTTCATCATGGTACTTTTCCAAAGCGCCACCATATCAGTTTTCATTGGAGGACAATTATTTTTTTACTATTTTCTTGATTTTTTTATTTTTTAATGATGTCACACAAGACACTTGTTTACCATTTTTTCATCATAGTGATGATTTTTTGCTCATGTTTGACCCACCTGGTGGTGTTGACGTAGATGTTGTTGGTGGTGATATGGTTGTTTTTGTTATGAAGTTCCAATGATATCCTACTTGGAGGATTTGTTTTGCTAGGATACAAGTGCTTGAATGTAACCCCTGATAACTCTTGTCTTCTTTGCTGATACCGGAGTTAACCTTACATTGATGCACACATCGTGATAGAGTGCCCTTAGTGTCCTTATGATAAAGAGTTGATGCCAACACATGGTCAATCTGATATTTGGATATCATGGATGGAGAAATTTGTTGAGGGATATGATATTCAGATGGATTGGTTGAAAGTTTGGAACCCTTGACTCTCCAAACTTGGGATGATGAGCATTGGTGGGTGGATATAGAGATTAGATTGGGACCAACATCTTGATATACCTTGTAGGTTTCTCTTGAGGCTTTATTTTTCATTGTTGTACTTTTTTGATGGATGAACTTCCCTTTTTTTATTTTTCTCCATAGTTTCTTTGACTAATGGAGTTTGATAGGGATGGTTTTCTTGCTTTTTCTTTTGCATCCATTCGAATTTTGCTTGTCCATTTTATTTTGCTAATTCTTTTACTTCAATGACTTTTTCCTTTCTTAGGTATATATTTGTATCTTTTTATTGGTCCCAATGATAGGGTGAAAAAATAAGTGGGTGATGATTCATGACATGGCTAATTGTAGTGTTGGTAGCAATTTTATGATAAGGACTCTTTGTGCTCTCTATGTTGATGCTTGCATTAGATAAAGTTTCCCACAATATTAAAGAGGTATCACTGATATGTTTAGATCCCTTACTTGTTGAATAACCAACACCTTGATGCTTAGGAATGCCAATAATTTGTACTAGTGCTAGGATACCCTATTCATGTAGGCCTAATACTTTGTCTTGATAATGTATCTGTTGAAAATTTTTATTTTCCATAGGATATGTTTTACCTTGGAAACAAAATGCTAATATTTCTTTTCTCTATTGTGGATCTTCAACTATGATAAATTTTTCATTGGTAGAATCATCCATATGTGGGACAACTTCTTGATTGATATTTTCAACTTGATCTTGTGAAATATCATAATTTGATGACCCTTCAAAATATATCAGTGATCCTTTGACTGGTGTATACCCACTGCTTTGCTGCTCAAGATTGTCTATTATCTTTGCTGATTTTAGGATATTGTGCTTCATATTTTCATCCTCGATGTCTTCAACCTTCCTGGAGGATGTTTCTAATCTTAATGCTTCTTCTTGATCAATTCCAGATATGTCTATAGATTCTATGCTTTGATCATGTGTAAATATGTTAAGAGTAGGTGACTCTTGTTCTTTGGTAATTTCATCAAGAGTATGAGACTCTTGTTTTGGATGAAGATCATATACATGTCTATTAGGAGTAATCATCTAATGGGTAGATGTATGTTTTCTTGATATTTGGGTTTGTTCTTTTGAAAATCCTTGGATGTCTTGGAAGATATCAACCAAGTCATTGTAGTATTTTGATGATAGGGATTCTTGATCTTGACTCTGTGTGGTATCATCTTTGATATGCTTTGGTTCACATTCTTGACATGGATCAATTTCAAAGAAGGGATTGCTTGAAAAGGATCCTTGGATTTCCTTAAAATGTGGGTATATGAGTGGTAGCTCTTGGCTTAGATTTTCTACATTGGGCATAAGTGTTGGCTTAGGAGTCTCTTGATCATCAATATGTACTATCATGAGGCTATATGATGTCAATATATCTTGGACTAAATCATTTCTAGACTTGGGCGATTGATGTTGATTATACTTGGGACTAAATTCTTGATGTACGTCCTCTTGCTCACTAGATGATGTGGAGACATTGTCAATGTGATCTGTGATAAATAGCTCTTGATCATTGTTCTCAACTTTTGAGGTTGAGACCTTGTCATTGTTGTCATTAGTAGATGGCCCTTTAATAGTTATTTCTCCTTGATCAATGATGTCTTGGATGATATTTTTGAGTTAGCACATATGTTCATTGGGTGACCCTTGATTTTTTGGAACTCACATTGTTCGTACTTATTATACCAAGGTAGTTTAAAGCTTGGTTCACCATAAATTGGACTGTCATTAATTTTGAGAAGTTTTTGTTGTACTAGTTCATGCATGATTACCTCTAAAGTTTCTCCCAAAGGGGCGAATTTCCTTCCTAGTTGGTAATCTTCCCTCTATGACTTTTCTTGATTGATTTGCTCTTGATTTTGTGGAAATCCTTGATACTGTGTTTGAGGTATATTTTGATATTTCTCTTGAGGTACACCTTGGTGTTGCAAAACTTATTGATATTGCGGATATTGGAAGTGTTGTTGATGTGGATATTGAGGTGTTTGTGGAATGATGTTTGTTTGTTGTGGATATGTAATGTTCCAACTTTGAATAAGGCATTGATGATATGTTGTATTTCATTTTTGTTTAATTTCCTCAAGATCTCTCTCAATTTTATCTAGGGAAATTTGATGTTTTGGATTTATTTCTTGATGGTGATTTTGAAATCCTTGATGTTGTTGCCCTATTTGATGTTGTGGACCTTGATAATATTAATTTCGGTAATAGATCGACATTTTTTGGGGATTTTTTGATAGTCAATACCCTATCATAAGGTCACTTGGTTTATATCCTCATCAGTCTCTTCTTTTGTTTGTGGTGTTTGTTGGTGGGATGCTATCACTTCTTTTGTTTCCTTCCATGTTATTTTTGTGTTGTGACCTTGTGGTTTTCATAAACAATTACCAAGCTTTTGTGATGTTTTCCTGACTCCTATTCTCTAGAAAATACATGGCCTATTGGTGTAAAGCGATAATAGAAGTGATATAGTTGGATTTGACGGTTGCGATATCTCCTTGAGAAGAAACCTTTAGCAAAAAAATTTGTAGTACAATGTTTGAGAGCCTAAGTATAGATTTTTTCTTAAGGATCTTGCTCTTTCCAGACCTAAGGATCTTGTTCTTTCTAAAAATCATGAGGTATGTATATTTATTACCATGTAGGTGGTGGTAATACCTGTCTTCCAGCTGCTACGTCTACTTTCTCTTCTTCATCATCTAAGATGATGGATGCAGTGAGAAATTGGTGGGGTGTTTCATTTTTCTCAAATATGAAAGTTCTCAAACTACTTATGATGTCATTTTGGGCACCTTCAATATGTGCATTACCTAGTTGAAAGATTGGTGTTGCAAGTCCTAGTTGTTGAACGGGAGTTGTGGGTCACCAAATGGTCATAAGGTATGTTGTGTGATAGTTTATGGTGTTCAATACCTTATCTTAAGGTCACTCACTAACCTATTTCCAGGTGGGAGGTAGTAATATGGGTCTTCCAACTACTATGTTTTCCTTTTCTTCCTCTTTGTTTAAGATGATGGATGCAGTTAGAAATTGGTGGGGTGTTTCATTTTTCTCAAAAATGAACGTTCTCAAACTGCTGATGATGTCAGTTTGGAAACTTTCAATGTGCATAAGGCTAGGTTAAATAATAGGTGCTACAAAGCCTGGTTGTTGAACAAGAGTTGTGGGTCTCCAAATGGTCATAAGGTGTGGTAGTATGGGGTGATTTGTTATGAAACTCAAAAACTCTAAATTTTGAGTGTTGTTTTGTAATGTAGCTACTTTTTGAAAATCAAAATGTTGAAGAACTAGGGTCGATATTCCACTTCCTGATCTAGAGGATATGTTGTGGGAAATATACTTGAACTATCTGTGAGTTCCAAGTAACTATTGATATCATGGATTTTTTGAGTGGAGGAATGATCCTAATGTTTTTTTGTATTTTGATTTCAAATAAGTAGTATGGGAATAATGAGTGGTAGACTTTGTGACCAATTTGGTTTTCCAAGTATCTTGTTCAAGTGATGGCCTTATAAGCAATCTAAGTGTTTTAGCATAAAATATTGTGAGTTGGAATGGAAATTTTTAACCTCTTTGTTTTTGTTTCCTTTTTGTTCTTGAATATGACAAAAGATATAATAGTATTGGACTGACTCACAAGCATGGAATTTATGTGACCTGAATTTCTATAGATTAGGTTGTGAAATCACAACACCCAAGCCATAGTTACCAAAGTGTTTACTTTGATCAATGCAACCTGAAAAATAAAACCAAAATGTTCAAAAACATTTTAAGGATAAATCCTTTCAAGTAGTGCAAACATAAGGCTTCTTTCACAAGTATACACTAACTCAAAGGGTTTGTGGTTTGACCATCTTTGTTCAATGTTTGTTTTGATATGCTCTTTTTCTTTAAATCAAACACAAAATTTGATGTCACAATAGTTTTTTTGAATATAATTGGGCAAGTTTAACATTAACAAACAATTACAACCCTAGTGGAGAGAAACCATCCTCTTAGGTGGGCCTTTCTCATGCTCCGAAGAGATGATTTTACATGCAACTTATGGCATGGGCCTATAGTCAAACTTGGTAAGTAACTTCTCAGAAGTAAATTATGATGCATCACTTTTAGAGAATGTTTTGGATAATAGGGTGGATTCTAAAACAATTGGATCTTAGTCATGTTCTGGGGATATTATTTTTGGGCACCTACACATGCAATGTTTTGTTCAATTAAGAACCTTCCAGCCCTTTCAAGTTTTTACACATCACAAGGATATTGAGGAAGAATGCGTTGGTATAGGACATCCACACTCGGTGAGTGATGAACTTTCCTCACACTCAGAAAAGATTTATATAGTGGTCTAGAATGAAATTACCACTTGGGTTGCTTATGAGTTCTCCAGTGCGGGAAGTGTCTCAATAGGTAGGCCCTCTAAGGAGGTAAAACTTTAAAATAAATGTGAAACTCAAAAATGTTCTTCGCTCACCCAAGATCGCCAAAATGGTGTGAGGGGAGAAGATAAAACACTTCATCTTGCCAACCAATGCATGCACAAAAGATAATTCATTGCAAATTGATTTATTTTAAACAACTCGAGCGGTGTTATCCCCAAGAATATGTAAGTAAAAATGAAATGTTATTTTTTTATCTTTGCACCAATTGAAGTGTTCAGGACATCAATCAATTAGGATGGAAATAACAAAAACATTTTATTTATTTTAAGCCCCCAAAGTTGAAATGTTTCTAAGAAAATAAGGCCTGGTCATTAATGGTCAACAAAGATAAATTGTTCATGCGTCAACAAAGTGAAAAACATTTTGCGCTCTTTTTATGCACCAAATTTAAAGATTCCTAACTATGAAAACATGAAATGTGTTCATTTTTAGAGCCCCAAATTGAAATTTTTTATGTTCTTTTTATGAGCACCAAAAGAGAATTCCTACTTTAGAAATATTTGAATTTTTTTATTTTAACAACACCAAATTAGAAATGTGAGAGTTGTGTTGTTCATTTTTAAGCACCAAATGGAGATTCCTACCTTAGAAATCTTTGAAACTTTTTATTTTAAAAGCACCAAATTTGAAACATGAGAGTTGTGTTCATTTTTAAGCACCAAATGGAGATTCCTACCTTAGAAGGCTTTGAAAATGTTTATTTTAAAAGCACCAAATTGTAAATGTGAGAGTTGTGTTGTTCATTTTAAGCACAAAATGGAGATTCCTAAGTTATTAAATGGTATCTCCAAAAATCCTGGACCGATCATCTTCTCTACACAAAACAAGCTAGTATCTTTCACAATCCTGCATAGAAATCCATTAATTCCTACAAAAAAACCAATATGTTAGCAAGAAGGGCCATTACAATAGTGCAAGATCCATGCACTTGTCTTCTAGAGAAAATGCTTAGAAGAAAAAATCAAAAGCTCAGATTTTCCGTATAAGTGCAAACCCAGAAAAAAACAAAAGCGTATTTTTTGAGAAAAAAACACTAGTTTTAGAGAAAAGGAACCATTCCCATGGAAAAGGCACTAATCTTTGTGGAAAAAGCTTAGAAATTTTTCCAGTCAAAAGCGAGCTTTTGCTGGGCAGTCTGTGAAATGTCTCTAAAAGCTCCCAGAACCTTGTAACTTGCAACTTAGCTCATAAAAATGTTAGTGAGGAGGACCTAGGTCCCACTGGGTGTGCTAAAATGTGTGAGGGGGAAGGAATCCATCAAAAAATATGAGAAAAACAAGATCAAATGCAAGATTGAAATCAAAAACTATCTATTTCAAAACACTTAATCTATCCTATTCCATCACTCATGAAATATGCAAATCTAAGCTATTTGAATGAAATGAGATCCTAAGATTAACAAAAGGAATTTAAATAATGAAAGAAGAGATTACCATCCCATGTTGGAGGGTATTTACATGATGTTGGGTTGTTCGTATCACTGCAAAGTCTCCATTGCTTGTACATAAAATCTTGATGATCAATGCTTGTTCTTGAAGAAATGATGAAGCTCTATCAATGGTGATTTTGACAGTACTTCGTTGCATAAGGTAAGTTGAAATTTTGATCCATATTTGTGAAGAGAAAGGCTTGTTATATAGAAATATCAATTTTGAATCGATGGTCAAGATCGCATTTGAGAATATCTAGATCAATAGTCAAAATGAGTTGAGAGGATTTAGACATGAGGAAATTCTGCAAAGTTGATTGCACAATTAGGGTGATTGAAGAATAGATTGGCAAGTTAGGATTCTGATTGCTTAGTAAGTAATTGATTGATCAGTTAGGGTTGAGTTAGGAATTAGATGGTTGAGTTAGAAAAATTAGATTGCTTTGTTAGAAAAATAGATTACTTAGTTAGCAATCCATGATTTTCTCAATCAAAAAGTGGGTGAGGAATATTAATTAATTAATTAATTCCATTTTGATTTTGATTTTGATTTTTTCTAATTTGAATAGTTTCATTTAATTTGATTCAATTATTCAAAATTTGGAGGGAAATGTGATAATTAAATTATTATGATTTAATGATTCAATTAATTTTTAGGAATAAGGTGAATTATTGACATAATCAAATAATCGGTGTCATTTGACTAATCAGGATGAAATAAGGTAATATTAGGACTTTATTAAATAAATGTAATTTATTTAATTAGCCAAGATGATGAAATGTGAATTAATCAAATAACGTTGTATTATTCGATTAATAGAAAAATTAGGGTTTTCGAGATTTTATTAAATAAACAGTATTTATTTAATTTGTTGAGAAATGATGAAATAGTGAATTAATTAAATAATTTTGTATTATTCAATTAATAGAGGAAATAGGGTTTTGGATGTCATTTGATGCGTTGTGAGATGTCATGGGATGATTTTGAGATGATGTGAGTTAATTCAAAGATGTTATGAGATGTTCCAAGTTAATTTAGAGGTATTATGAGTTGATTCAGAGTCATTCAGAGTCGTTTCAGGGTCATTCTGAGATGTTTGAGGTTGATTTAGATTTGTTCTAAGTTGTTTTGGGGTCATTCCAAGATGTTCTGGGTTGATTCAGAGTTGTTTTGAGTCATTTTGGGGTCGTTCTGAGTTTATTCAAAGTTGTTCTGGGTCATTTCGAGGTCGTTCTAGGTTGATTTAAAGTTATTCTGATTCATTCTAAGACATTTCGAGTTGATTCAGAGTTGTTATGAGTCATTTTAGGATCGTTCCAAGATGTTCTAAGTTGATTCAGAGTTATTCTGAGTCATTTTGGGGTCGTTCTAAGATGTTCCTAGTTGACTCAAAGCTATTCTAAGTCATTTTGGGGTCGTTCTGAGATGTTCTAAGTTGATTTAGAGTTGTTCTAAGTCATTACGGGGTCGTTCTAAGATGTTTTGAGTTGATTCAGAGTTGTTCTGAGTTATTTCAGGGTCGTTCTGAGACATTATAAATTTGTGATAAGTGTTAAGTCAATTTTACATGTGTACAAATACATCAAAACATTTAATTTAATTCCTTAAGTCATCTTATTTAATTAAATAACCCTAAGTTATTTAATTAAATATCATTTCATTCCCCCAATTCATTAAATTATTTAATTCAATGAATATCACTTTATTCTTCCAAATCCTCTAATTGTATGATTAAATCTTGTTTAATTAGAAACTAAACTAATTTTCCTCTAAAAGAGAATATTGCCATAGAATATTACTTATCCCTTTTTTGCACAATTAAGAATTTCTTTTAATTTTAAAAGTACCTTTTATTCTCACCCAAATGAATATTCTAAAAGAATATTCTTATTCCTCCATCATTTGAAAAAAGGATATTTTCACTTAGCTTCTTAAGCAAGTTTTAACCTTTAACCTTTTGAACAAGTCACCTTTGACCTGTGTGAGCAAGTCAAAAAGTGTGTTTGGAGCACTTGTGAACCCTTGATTAAAATCCCATCAGGCAATCTCATCCATTGATGAGAATCCATGATCCATGCCTCTTCTTCCTTTCATCCTTGACCGTTGATTGATCTTTTCAATCTCAACCCTCCATTTCACATTTTCTCGCCTATAGATAGGTCCCTATTTGGAGACAAATGGATCCATCCTTTCAATTGAAAACTTATGTTGTTGAACTCACTCGCATACACACTCATATTTTACTCTCTTAGTTAATTTTAATTGCATAGTAGCTTAAAGCATCCAATAATGGCTTCTATGCATCCATCTTAGTTTGTATATGAATTAGGGTTTTCATATTCTAGCTTAGAATTAGCTTAGATTAGCTTAGCAATAGCATAATTAGTTCATTTTAGCATAAAATCATGGTAACTTAGCTTGCATCATGTTCATTTTTAGCATAAACTAGGATTTCATACATCAATCGCAATGGTTTCATCAATTCTCTTCCATAGAATCGACTGAAACAGGCTCACTAATCATAGGATTGGGAAAGGCTCATTTTTCCACATGAACATGACACCAATTCCAAAACAGGATAAGTTTCAAATGAGTTAGAGTAGGAATTAACTATTCTTGTAGTTTGTAACTTTTAGTTTCAATTTAAATGCTTAGTTTAACTTTTCTATTTGTATGATCTTGTTTGGTAGATGCAGGTTTAATTCAAAAAATTGTGCTTCAATTCATCATGGATCAAGCATAATCGACCCACACTGATAATCCCCACATCCACATTCTAGCACTAGGAGGGAAAACTATTAATTTAACTAGTTTTTAGCTTGAATTCCATTTGTTTGTTATTTTTCAGGTTACAGTGATGCTCAAATTACAAACGATGCTTTTTAAAGAGCGTCATCATATAGCAACGCTATCTCAATTTAAAACACCAATGCCGAATTAATGCAACAGTGCTAATTTAAATATAGAGGTATCAAAAACATCAAATAGTATGCTCCCAAGTTCAAACTATGATGCTAACAAATTTCAAAACCAAATGCTAGTGTGAGCAACAACACTAGAGAAAATTGTGACGCTATCGTGCTCATTGTTTTTGTTGCAAAGTGATGCCCGTTTTCACTAGAGCAACGCCCATACTTCAAACTATGACGATATCATGTTCAATGACACCCAACTAGGGTAAAAAAAATTATGCTTGTTTTTTTGACATGTGATTTAATTTCTTTTTATCTGATCACTGATGTGCTTTTGATTATGTTTTGGTTGTTAGACTAGAAGGGTTTTATAGGTTCAAAGACATGGAGCTAAAGTGAAGAAAGTCTTTTCTATCTTAAATTATATAATTGCAACAATATTTTAATGCTTTGGGGCAATTATAACCCAATGTTCATGCTTTCTTCTTTATGCTTTAGGACAACTAATTTTCAATTGGGCTTAAAACTTACAATCTTAGGACCAACTAAATTTCAATTAGGCTTAAAACTCATTTTCAAAGTTGGCTAAAATTGAACCCTCGTCATTGGTTTTTGGATTTAAAATGAATGCACAAAGTTGGATAAAACTGATCCCTCATCTCATCATTTTTTTTTGGGCTTAAAATTGAACAAGGAAACTTCATATTTCATTTGGCACTTAAAATGAACTCATCACTGTTTTGAAGGGTTAAAATTTACAACTGTTTGCTATGTTTTATGGTTTTCAACATTTTTAGTGGATGTGTATGCAATTCTCTCATGCCATTCGGCGATATTGAGAAACAAAAACACTCCTTAACACTTTGTAAAATCACCTACATCTTTCATTTGGATTAAAATTGAACCCCTTGTGAGTGTGAGGAAAATGCATAATGTGTGTTCTCTCTTTGTTCATGCAAGACAAGATGATCAAACTATGGATGTACTTCCTAGCTATTTTTTATCTTTAGAAAGGCTTGCCTACCTACTTCAAAAGGAGGGAACGACCCAAGCAGTAATGAGCTAAAGCCAAGCTCTTTTGAGTTGCTATATAAAAATGTGTTTGTGATAAAAATATCCATGTGATACATTAAAATATCTTCTTAGGAAGAGATTGGAAGGCCTCTTGATTCTCCATAATCTTGATCTAATCTTGTCACGTGTATGGCCACCTTGAATGAGAGCCCTTATTAAAATCCTTTGTTTAGAAAGCCAAAATCCTAAAATAGTTGGTGCAAGAATGGTTCTTCCAAAGCCACTTCACATCTTTAATATTCAATTGTAGAAACATAAAAAATCATTTTGATCTCTAGATTTTAAGCATTTTGAGATTTGGTGGTCCTGAGAAGTGTGTGTCATGGAGGGGAGTCAGTGTCACCAAATCTCTAACTATTCACATTGTCTAGTGTTTGGAGAAATCCAAGTGGGGACTCAACAAGTATAGTCATTTATAACCTAGGACTGTAAATGATTGTGAGTCGGTTTGATACATTGCTTGGTTCCAAAATGATACAAAAACAAACATTCACTATCTTCCTCCAAAATTTCAAACACTTAGGCTTAAATGTGGACCTCTTGAATTATCCTTGATATTAATGCTTGTCCTAAGGGTTTCAATCCTTAGAGATTTCAAAATATCTTGAATTATATCTCAAATCCATATGTCCCAAAGAAAAAATAAGAAATTATGGCTTTAATCTCATGGTTTTCATGAAATGGACATTGTGAAAGTTATGATGTTTTTGACATAAACATCTAGTTTGAAAAAATAATCAAGACAAGTGTTTGCAAAATCAATTCACTTAAGCAAGATAAACTTGACACAATTGAACCTCACATGACTATTTGGAGACCGATTGCTCCTGTTGAACAACCTGATCTTGAAGGTGCTATCATTCAACCAAAATTTGAACTCATTAATGCAGAAAAAACCAATCTCATTAGTAGTTTGAGAAGCTTCACTTTTGAAAGACAAGAAACATCTACCTAGTGGAAAAATGGAGCAACCATCTTAGATGAAGAAGAGGAACAAGCTAATATTGAAGTTGAAAGGCCCACATTACCACCACCCATGTGGCAATAAATATCTTCCTCTCTTCCCCAAGATTAAACTATTTGTACATGATCTCACGCAAAGTCAAGATCCCTAAGATAAAGTCTACAAGTCATCATTTCAAACTTATACATCTTAGTCCAAAAGATCTCAAGAAACATCTTTTAGCACTTCATAAGAATAGAAACAAGTTGGTAGGAAACTACACATTTCAAGGAACAGTCCTGAATTGTATGCATTCTTTTAGAGTCAAAATCCTAGTATTTTTCCTGATACCCAAATCCTCTAGATGATCCATCACACAATCAAAATTTGTAGGGGAAAATCTCCAACTCGTCATTTCAAACATGGGAATTGTAGAACAAGGTTTGGTCAAAAGTGGGCTTCAATATTTTACTGCAATTGTTATACCTTAATGAGAAACTCTTATGCTTGAGCTAGGAGGGCTTGAACAAGTTTGAACATCCCCATCCATCCTCTTATCTAAATCAACATTGATTCTTTAGGATTTGAATATTTTAGAGGTCTAGCATCATTCTCACTATCTTGGTCTTGGAAAATAAAGGTTCATTATAAGTTAACATTGGGTCAAAAATTTCATCCACTCCATCAACTTTCATCCTTCACTTCATTAAACTTTGTAAATTTTTTGAAAATACCAATATCTTTTGACTTAAACATCAATCAAACCAAATTCTAATTTAGCTATTGTGTATAAGAAATGTATCATTTTCCATGCACTTAGTTAATTTAGTTATCATCTTTGAACTAGTTTATCTTGAAGGTTACAAGTCTACTCTAAAGATTTCCAAGTTCATTATTATCCTTTATCCTAACATTAGAACATCAAAATCAAGTCAAAAGTATTGTTCCCAAAGTATTTGCAAAGATCACAGCTTCCCACATCACCCATATTTGCACCTCCCATTATCATCATTTCTCTGAAAAGAATTAGAGTGTCCCTTTTACCTATATTTGAGTCAACTAGATAGTTCAAACATCACAAATCACAACACAATTCTCCCATAGGTGACACAAAATTTATGGTAAAGATGAGATCACAACACAAGAGAATCATGGAGAAAACAAAAATTACATTTACCTCAAGTGATCCAAATCCTTTAGAATTTGATCCTAGAAGTCATGTTACACCAACACAAAAACCATCATCTCCTTCAAGACCTTATGAGATTGAATATGTCACAAATAATCCATTTGATCTTACCGAGGAAATTAAGGAACATCAAGCCTTTGAAAATTAATCTCCAATTTCCTCATCTTTTTTTGTGCAAAACTTGGCACAAAGCTTCACAACTCCATCACTAGGGCTAAATCAAATATCTTTCCTAGTCTTGCAACTAGCCTCGCTAAAGAATTTGGTCACTCTTTACCATTTGAAAGTAGTACACTTGTGGGTACCCATGACACTAATCCTCCACCTCCAACAACCAATTGGACACCTACCTTTGGTGCTCCTATTTGTAAAGCTCCTAAATAGCTACACACACCTCTTGAAATTAATTATTCCACAACCACTTCAACATTTCGGGGACACCCTTCTTCATCCACACCTATGAGTACCACAAGTGTTCCCACCATCATGCAAAGTAGTATAGACCAAGTATCTCAAAACAACACACAAGGACATGTCCATAACATACCATAGAGCCAAACCTTGACGAAAATAGGGACATCTTTATCCAACCCTCTAGTGGGTTCATCCATGCCATCTACCTTTTCCACCTCATCCACTATCAATCCACATCAAAACAACCCTTTGGTTATAGGTTTGGTTAACCCTAGAGGTACATTGATCATGAATCCATTATTTACATATTTGACACAAGTAAATCCTTAAAATGTGGGACAAGGAAATATTTTTAATCAATGGACTCAAGGTCCTAGTGTGTCATTTCCATCGCAAAGTTTAACGACTTCATCTTCTATCCCTTTTACCGTGCCAAATCAGCCAGGACCTCAAACTTACATTCCTCCAACTTTATCCACTAACTTTCAAGGAATGTTAAACCAAGGGAATCCTTTACCTCTCATCAAAAATTCACTACCCACTCAGAACATCCATATCCCTAATCCATCACAGATGTTTCAACCATTTGATCCTACATTGCAAGCACATACCTTAGCTTTACAACAAGCTTACTAGCAAGCATCCTTAGCACAACAACAATAGGAAGTAGCCTGAGCACAACAACAACATCAAGCACAGCAAGCAACCTTAGCACAACAGCAATGTCAAGCACAACAAGCAACCTTATCACAACAACAACATCAAGCACAACAAGTAGCATTATCACAACAACAACATCAAGCACAAAAAGCAACACTAGCAGCACAACAACTAGCCTTAACACAACAACAACATCAAACCCAATAGGAAACCTTAGCAGTGCAACAACAACACCAAGCTTTAGTAGCTCAGCAATATGCCCAACATCAACAACATCCACAACAACCAAGTTCTTTTTATAATCTTCAATAGAATATCATCAACCCAAATACGTTAAGAACATATATTTCAATACTGCAATCACCCTCACAAAATATTACACCACCATACACCCCATATAACACCTTCTCATATCAAAATACTACATTCAACTCATCAATCATCCCACTATATGTTCCTCCACCAAATCCGCAAGATGATCTAGCATCACAATTCAAGGTGCTATCACAAGAAATGTAGGACCTTCGAATGGGAAAGACCAAGAAACCCCATACAAAAAATGTATTTCCTTATCCATTTGATTGAAACATTGCAATGGTACCTATTGGCCTCCTACAATGATTTTATAACTAATTCTTTACATTTGTGATTCAGAGATTGGACATCTAACCTGAATAGCTATTTCAATCATCATGAAGGTGCATTTAACTTGTCAACCCAAGGATGTGAACTTGAAATGGGTCAGCATAATATGTGCACTAGGAACCCAAAGTAGCCATTTTCATTCTACAGCTAAGAAAAATACAATACTAAGAGTAAATTGCTTATAAAGGAATAATATAAATGCTAATCATCAATCAACAACTACACCAAGCTAAAATGCATAATAGGAATGAAAATCTGAGCAAACAAACAAGGCACTACTCTGTCTACTTTGGCTGTAAGAACAATCACATAATGGAATTCTAGTGGTTGCAAGAACAGTTAGTGCCATATTTTTAACTAATTATTGAACAGAAAATAACACTAAACTAATGCTAAACTAAAAGACGGATTACTCACCAAGTGGGCCCCCTTGGATAAGTATCCTCTAAACTATTGAGAACTCAGATGCTCAAAATCAAAAATTTATTTTATTCATTGCAAATCATGAGTACAAAAGTGTGTCTATATTGCTAAAAGCTCAAGAATGCAAGTACAATATCCAATCGTGCAACCTCCAATGAAGGAGCATCATATCTTTATTTATACCACCAACTAAACAAGGCAGTCAACTTCATGAACTGGGAGGACACCATTTAGCGAAAACAGAGAAAGTGGGCCAACAGTAGTTACGCGTGCATGGAATTTGGTCAAGCATGCAGGTCCAAACGTAGATTTAGCACAACAATAATGCCCACATCTGCTCAACCAACATTAAATTCCACTAAAAGATGATTACATTTGGTTTTCATGAGGAATCTTCTACCATCGACCTCCTTTGACCTTTGAGTGATTCCTTTGTTGGATGTTATGGTGCATGCCCAGCTGGCGGTGTCTTCGTCAACTTAGCATCCTCAAATTAAATTTGCATGGCAATGCTAGTATGCACAATAACTACAAATTTGTAACCACTTTAAGGAACATTCATTAACCACATGCAAAATTAATATAGACAGTTCATATAATCATGTCATTATCATTAAAGGTTTGCAAAAATAAGATTAAGCCCAATGTTTATAGTTTGAGGAAATATCATAAAATTATCAAAACTTAATGTCAAATTCCATGATAACTTCAACAAATAATCCATAAATTCTATCCAAAACTAGACCATATTCTAGACTCTATCACTCCCCCCAACCTAAGATCTTGTTGGTCCTCCAATAGGGGAAGGGTTTTTCTTTTGCTTGGTTAATGCCTTGAAATCTGTAACTGACAACTATCCAACATCATAGTGTGTTGTGCGTGAATCAGGATCCTAATAGAATCCTCCCAATCTATCCAATCTGCTCCATCTCTATCTCTCTGTAGCAATATCATATTTGTAGAACCTAAAGTTTAGTACAAGCCACATCAGGATGGGTGGTTGAAAATTCAGGGGAAGCCAGAATCACCCCTTTGTCCTTCCAATGTGAATATATTTGTCAATCCTTTTAAGAGCTATTGCATAGTTTTGGATGGAATGAGGCTCAGCCTGCTTGAGATCATTAGTTAGGTTGTTCCATCTCTATAAGAGATATCTTTTCACAGTTTCCTCTTTTGCTTTTGTCTTTGCCTCATACTCATTATAAACTACTTCTATCCAAGGCATAATCCTATTACCATAGCTAGGTCTGAAAAGCATTCTATGCCATTCCTTAAAAAATATCCCTTGGATTCCTTGATTCAATGCTAATGGACAAGGGCATGTTGGTTTCCAATTGCTTGTAAGCCCCATATTACTATTCCCAACTAATCTCATTTTGCATGAAAGACATAAATTCCCTTAATTGGACATCCCCAAATTACAACAACAGATTCCAATCATGGTCTTGAGTTACAACATAATTATGTAAATAAAACTCACATAGAAAATTCTTCATTTTAGGGGAAGCAATCTGATAAGCATTGAAAAATTCAATAGGGGTCTCAATAGAAGGGTTCAAACCTGAGACAATTCTTGCTAGTCTAAAAGAGAGATATTTCTCCTTCAAATGTAAAGCATGGACCCTTGGAGGAGTCCTACATTCCAAAATATATGGTACCAAGCCTGACATATCATCCACCTTCTTCAAGGTGGCAATTTTTGCATCTTTATCTTCAATTTCCTCCTCTCTTTTGAATTTCCTTCTTCAATCTACGTTTTTCCTCCTTCCATTCCTCTTCTCTTCTTTTTATCTCTTTCTATAAATCCATGGCTACCTAGTGCAT
The DNA here is from genome assembly GCA_007258455.2 of Sequoia sempervirens. NCBI lineage: Eukaryota > Viridiplantae > Streptophyta > Pinopsida > Cupressales > Cupressaceae > Sequoia > Sequoia sempervirens. The sequence goes on along the minus strand of VDFB02000017.1, from coordinate 93,967,411 downwards.
TGAAAAATTAAGGGGGTTATATATTCCTACCAACATCTTCTCCGGAATGTATGCCAACTGCAAGGATTCAAGTTGTCCCACCAATCCTGGATGCAGGGGTATTGATTGTTCTCCCAATTCAGGTTATTGTTGCAGGGATTTTTGCTCTTGTTTTGGCTTTTTTTGCAGGACCTATGGCTACAAGAAATCTTGATTTTCCTCAAATTCTTTATTTTCAACTTGTTCTCCAATATTGGCAAGATCGACCAATGTTATGTTTATTGTTACCTTAAATATATCTTCCTCCTCGAAATTCTCCTACCCCATTGGACCTTCTATGTCCTCTTGTGATACTTCTCTACACTTAGGGCCTTCCTGTGGAGGAATACCAAAGGTTGGTCAGGGTGGTCTTGATTTTCTAGGAGGGCTCTCATGTTTTTGTTTGGTTGTAGGATGAGCAGTGTCAGCCTTTCTCTTCTTAGAGCTTGGCACCTCTTTTTTTCTCGGTTGCCTTTTGGCCTTTCCTTTTCTTGTTTCTACTTCTCTCTTTTGTGACCTAGTTTTCATTAGAATACCAAGTGGAACATCATCATCAAAGTCAAGGGAAGAACTTTCCTTGTCTAAGTGCTCTATTTCAGAAGAACTAATTTCTATGCTTTCTTCTGCTGCAGGAGGGTTTACACTAGGGCCTACACCAGAGGTTGAAGCACCAAGAGTAGCTTCAACCATGCTCAATTTCCTGCTAGACCTACAAGGTTGAGGCAAAACCCTAGGTTGCAAATGCTTAGGTCTAATTTGATCATTTTTTATGAATTCTTCCCAGGTCATTCTAGACACATCATGAAGAGACTTCTTAACTAGAAATTTAATCAAACGATGGTGGGAAATAGAATTGTCCCTACCTTTTGGGTCTCAGCCACCATGATTGAGAGAAGGTTGTATAATATGTTCAGAACATTCATCCTCCTTTCGTGCCTCGTATGATTCAAAAACTTCAAGTGCACGAAATGAAATTTTGACTAGCAACCTTCACAATTGATGTACTTGATGACATAAACGACTATCTGCTTCCATGGATCGAGCAAAGACATTCTCTTTGCACCTTATTTATCTATTCCCAATGAAGGGTCATTCAGCCTTCTAAATTCGGCCCTAGCTGATCTGGCATCTCTAGAAGCAAGGTAGTTTTCACCATCAGCAAGTAACCCTATAGCTTCCTCAATTCTTTCTTCAGTTACTATGACTTCCAACCCTTTTACCATGGCCTTCCCTTTAGACAATGTCTGAGTGAACTCTAGCACAATGAATTCATCAAAATCATCCAACTTCAGGAAGTAGTCAATCCATCCGTAGTTTCTGAATTTGGCTAGGCAGGGTGCATCCTACAGTAATACATCATGCATCATGGGTTCATTTTGAATTAACCCACCTCCCATTATCTACAATCAAACAAACGCTATGCGGTTTCCTTCTTGAAATTTTGTTTGAGAATCAAATTTACCTTCCTACAACACTTGCTAACTTTCCAGTGCCAATGCCGACTAAATTTTCCTTTTCTAACTTACCTTTTGTTGCAGCACAGTTTGAAATATGACAAGGTCAATAATGGCAAGGAAAGAGTAATAAAGGAAAGCTATCATGAAGAGAAATGGCAGCAGCAATTGGTGTCACCTCACATATGTGAGTCATCCTTTCACTCATATTTCAAATTGGCTCAATTTAAATTTTGCTGACATAGACCAGCATGGACTAACACGTAGGAAAAATATTCACATCTTTTTCTTCCCCCCCAACCTAAATTTGGGCATATGTCCACACATGTGGAATGATGATTTGACAAGGTAGGGAATATTGGCATGCTATAGTGAACGTCCATACTAATATACAACAATAAAATGAATGCACTTAAAGATAATTAAGATATAGAAATTAATGCACACATACCTGAATGTGTGGAGGATTCATTGCAAAGATTGTGGAGAAAGTAACACTCCACCTTTTAAAGAAATAAGTTGAGCAATTAATGAAGATGAGGTGCAATGAGGTGGAGTGAAATGAAGTGAAGTGATGGAAGAGAGAGAAAAGTGGAAATGGATGGGTGGATGGGTGGATGGGTGAAGAAATTGAATCCCATGAAAGTGGAAGTCTTTATTATGACAAGTACATACCTTAATTAGCCAGAAGGAGGGACACTAGGTCCACTTCCTTAAACTGGAGGAAACTCGAGTGTTGCATGCTAAGTGAATTGTTGCAAGAACTCCTCCTTGGAAGTTGGCTTGTGGTACAATTTGAGGTGGTGACCATTGACAAGTATCTTAAATCTGACTGGGTCAATAGTAATGAGCTATACAACACCATTAGGAAATACCTCGACAACTTCATATGGTCCTAGCCACCTTGTTTGCAATTTTCCTACATTGTCCTAATATCTTGAGGCATAGAGCTAGGCCCAATCTCCTAGTTGGAATTTCGTGTCCTTGATGAATTTGTCATGCCACTTGATTCTTTGATTCTGCACTACCTCTGTGTGATGCAGGGCTGCTCTCCTGATCTCATCCAAAGCATTTAGTTGTATGATTTTTTCTTTATGTGCCTCAGAAATATCCAACCCAACATCTACTACTTACCTAAGAGTCTCATGTTCAAATTCAATGGGCATCATGGTTGTTTTTCCATAAAACAATTCAAATGGAGTGAAGCCTATAGTTGTTTTTTAGGTTGTCCTATAGGCCCAAATAGCTTCTGATAATCTATTTTCCCAATCCTTTCTATGAATAGCTACCGTTTTGGTCAAAATGGCTTCGATTTCTCTATTGGTCACCTCAATTTGGCCATTGGCCTGGGGGTGATAAGGAGTAGAAATTTTGTGCCTTATGTTGTACTTATTGACTAGTGCTGCAACAAGGGTTGATGTGAATTGATCCCCTTGATCAATCACTATTTCTCGTGGAACTCCATACTTTGTGAAAATCTCCTCATAAATAAATTTTGCAACTTTGTTATCTCATGCATGTTTCATGGCCTTAACTTCTACCCACTTTGTTACATAATCAATGCATACCAAGATATAAGACTTACCATTTGATGGAGGGTCAATGGGTCCTACAAAATCCAATCCCCACTTGTCAAAGGGAGTGATTACTACCTAATGGTAAAGTGGCATCTCATCAAATTTCATTAGTTTTCCCCTTCTTTGGCATCTATCACATTTTCTTGTATACATTCCTACATCCTTATGGAGTGTTGGCCAATAATGCCCTATGTTCAAAATCTTCATTGCAATCCTCTTGGCTGCAAAATTTCCTCCACATGGTTCATTGTGACATGCATGCAAAATGTCACATGTTTCATCTTCTCTCACACATCTCCTCATGACATGGTTTGGTCCAATATAAAACAAACATCTAGCAATCCATGAGTAAGGAAAATATTTTTCAATGAGTGCCCTTCTCTCTTTTGGAGAGAAGTGAGGAGGAACTCTACCTATGACTAGGTAATTAGCTATGTCAGCATACCAGGGTTTTTGTACACTGATGGAGAATAGATGCTCATCAGGAAAAGAGTCATTTATGGGTTGATTATCCCCTAATGTAGTCAACCTTGAAAGAAAATATGCAACAACATTGGCCTTCTCTAGCTTATCCACAATGGTTATGTCAAACTCCTACATCAACACTAACCATCTTTTCAGCCTACCAGAGATCAAAGGTTTTTTCATGACATACCTAATGGTTGCATGATCAATGTGCACAAAGATTTGGTAACCTGTTATATAATGCCTGAATTTGTTCAGGGCATAGATCACTGCCAGTATTTCTTCCTCTATCACTATATAATTGAATTCAGCTCCCTGTACATTTTTGCTGACAAAATAAATGGCATTTTCAATAGCTCCTTCTTTCTATCCTAAGATTGCTCCTATGGAATAATCTGATGCATCAGTATGGATGTGGAAAGGAAGCTCCCAACTAGGTCCTTTGAGTACAAGAGCATGAGTCAAAGCTACCTTCAAATCAGAAAATGCCTTGTCACAAGCTTCAGTCCATTGGAATTCAGCATCTTTAGTGAGAGGAGTATACAATGGTGTTGTTATCTTGCTGAAATCCTTGATGAAATGCTTGTAATATCTTGCATGGGCCAAGAAACTCCTAACATCCTTATGTTTTGTTGGTGTGGGAAGATTTGTGATCACCTCAATCTTTGCAGGATCTACTTGAATTCCTTTGTGGGAGATGTAGTGGCCAAGGACAACACCTTCTCGCATCATCATGGAGAACTTTTCACTGTTTAAGGACAATTTTTGGTCTTCACACGTTTGTAGGAGTCTTCTAAGATTTTCCAATGCTTGATTAAAATCAACACCATAAGTGGTGAAGTCATCCATGTAAATTTCCATGTAGTCAAGAGAGATATCCAAAAATATGGTAATGACAACCCTCTGAAAGGTTGCAAGTGCATTGCATAAGCCAAATGGGATTACAAAGTAGGCATATTCCCCCCATGGACAAGTAAAGGTGGTATTCTCCTGGTCCTCTAGTGCAATTTGAATCTAGTTGTAGCCGTTGAATCCATCTAGAAAAGAAAATTATTTCTCTCCTGCAAGTGTATCCAACACTTGATCTATGAAGGGTAAGGGAAAATGGTCTTTCTTGGTGGCAGCATTAAGTTCCCTGTAATCAACACAAACTCACCATTTCCCTCCTTTCTTGGGCACAATCAATAATGGAGACACCCATTGGCTATCCAAAATGGGGTAGATAAATCCTACATCTAGCAATTTTTGCAACTCTCCTTTTACAATTTCTCTTAGTGTAGGGTTAATTCTTCTTTGTGGCTGTCTTACTAGGGTGCAATCATCTCTAATGTAAATTCTATGTGTATAGAGTTTAGGGTCCAATCCCTTCATATCATGATAATCCCACACAAATGCATGTTGATGGGTCCTTAACAAGTTTTCCAAAAATAATTGTTCTTTACTCAATTTACTGTTAACATATAGATATCTTCCCTTTGAGCCCTGTACTTGTGTAGTCAACTCTATCATGGCTGCTTCATTATTGGTACCCTAAATTCCTATGGCAGAAATGTATGGGTCATACCTATTGCTATAGGAAGTCCGTCTGCAGGAAGAGTGGCTACAAGAAGAGTAGGAACAAGTGTCTTGACTGAAATAGTAGAATGAGAAGATGATGCTTCCTCCACTTCACAACGATTCTGAATGATATTAACCAATACTTCATCCTCATCTTGAAGCTGCATGAAGGAGCTTCTATCTAACATCATAAGTTGTGCCACAGAATTAACTTCCTTGGCCTCTTCACCAACATGTGGCCATACGGGATCATCCTCATCATGAGATGGATGAGCAGGAGGATAAAGAACAAAAAATTTAGTGCTCTTCCCACCTAAAATTGTCATGTCACCTGACCGACATCCAATATATGCATCTGCAATTGCTAACCATGGTCTTCCAAGAATGATGGGATACCCACCTAATGTAGCTTTAGGAGACAGAATCATGAAGTCTATTGGGTACTCCTAGGAATCTAAAACTACCACAAGATCTTCCACTATACCATCAAGCTTAACAGTAGAACTATCAACAAGCTAAAGGATAGTGGAGTAAATATCATGCTTGCAACATTTAGTTGTTGTAGGATGTCATTGGTCATTACATTTATTGTTGCCCCTAAATCAATCAAAGCATTCTTAATTTGGATCTCGTTCATAACAACTGCTACCACAAGACTACCTCGGTCATTGTACTTAGGGATAGTCACTTTTCCCAGCATGATGTCAACTAGTTGTCCCACTACTTGAACTATAGTGGAGTCTTTCTTCTTCCTACCTGGCTTCTTGAGGCATGCTTCCTTGATTGCCTTGCCATAAATTAGGACATCCTTTATGGCCTAGAATAGAGGTATTTGGACACATATATGCTTCAACTAATCCAAGATGTCAAAATTTGTATCCTCTTTTTCTTCCTTCTTCTTAGCAACTTCCAATCTCTGAGGAAATGGTGGTTCTTGTTCGGTCTGCTTGGTTGGGACTAGTTCAATATTTTTAGGTGCACTTGGTTGAATGGAATCATCCAAAGGCTCCTCTTCCTCTTCCACATAAATCTTACTGATAATGGGATTGGAAAGGGCTAGTAAAGTAGTTCTTGAACGCAAGTGGATGTCACTGACACTCAAAGCATATGCAGGGAATTGATTTGAATTAGAAAATTATGCAGGCTATTGTTTTGGTTTATTATTTGGATTGGGTGTGGGATGAGCTAGTAGTTGAGTAGGTTTAGGTGGGTTTGATCTTGAATTAGCAGGTGGAGGCATTATAGTAGGTTGTTGGGGCTGAGAAGGTAGTTGCATGTAATTGGTTGTCTAGGTTGGCCATTGTTGTCCTCCCCTCCGTTGATTTGTTTACTGCCAATTTCCTAGAGGTGTTTTCCAATGCCCTTGATATTGTTTCCAATTCCCCTAATGTTGCTGCCACTAGGGTGGAGAGTTTTGATGATTGGGCCAAGCATTAGGAGGGTTACCCCAAGGTTGTGGTGGATATCCTCCATAGCTGGATGGATATGGGGTTGTCATTGGGTACTAGATGAATAGGAATTGAAATATGGCCCAGTATAAGATAGTGGATCCAGTGGCATCCTTGTCTTGGAGCCCAAGGCTTCCCTTGTGCAACATAGTAGACTTGATCTTTTTCAATCTAGATTAGCTTGAACTTGGGTGCAATATGCTTCCTTTCAATATTAGCTACCATCTTGCATGTGCAGTCCTTCTTCTTTTGTCTGCAATGGAGGAAATACTCTACCAACATTGCCTCTACCTCCTCTCGTTTCTTCTTGTGGCACTCTCAAATTTTACAAATTTGAGATGCCCATTTCAAAATTTTGCACTTTTAGAGATGCACCTAATGAATCTGCCTGAATGGCCTACTTTGAGAGGTCATAGTTTGAATCCCATTGATTTCTAAGCAAAATCCCTTTGCAGACACACTCATGTGTCCTATGTGAGTAGGAATATCAATTTTTAGCTTTGCACGATGAGTTTTGTCAAGGTTTTGAAAAGTGAAGTTCGAGGGTTTTGTCACTGTTCAATTGTTTGCAAACATTCAGTTTTGCAAAATTGCCTCCCGTTTGAGCTTGCATTTTGTAACTGGTTGATCGTCATGCCAAAAAAAATGTTGCTCTATATTCTCCATACCAAGATGAGCTCACATGTCAGGTTTTAGAGCTTTATGAGTTGATTTACTATTTTTAGCATATCAAAACCGAATGCAATTTATTCAGTTTTGCATTTGCATTCCTGACAGCATTTAAGGGTGGTCAACTTTGACACCTAATATCTTTTGATGGATGATGTTTCAAGAAAATTCTTCTTGCGCACGTGCTCAGTGTACCTAAATGAACTACTATGTCTGGTGGCAGCTCGCTAGGATCTGATTTGATATTTTTGCAACGAGGTGATCTCGCGAGTTTTAATTGGTTTAGAACAGGGTGTTGTAGAAAGTCTAACTTAGCAACTTTGAGGTTGAATAACTTTCACCTCGGGATTCCTTTTTACGAGTTGTATTTTTCATTGCATTCTTGGGACCTAGTTCTACATTCCTACAAGTTTTTGTGACTTCAGAAGGTTGTTTGCCCAGTTTTCAAGGTTGATTCCAGAGCCCACTTGGCCAGTTTTGCACATTTTGCAAATATGTCAGAAAATGAGTTTTAATGAAAACCCAGTTTAAATTTTCACACCAGATGTATCCAAAAGTTGCATCAAGTCATTCTAAGCATGAAGGTTGTATGAAAACAAAAAAAAAAATAGTCGGGCCCACATGGGGACCCGACATGCTTTGCACTGTTGTGAAATTTTAAGTGTTGCATTGGCAATCATTCTAAATAAATTCCTTTCAATAGGTCATATATGGAGGAATGCAGGATCATATGTACCCTTAATAGGATTGAAGGAAAATATTCCAATTGCCACACTACATGATTGAGGGTTGAACATAGTATCTCTTTGGGGAGTGCTTTGATTGGCAAGTATGGTAAGTGCATAAACATTAATGGTGCTCACAAGGCCTTTGAGGGACTTTATGAAAGGAGTATTTTATCATGGAATGCCACGAGCAGGGCATGTTCAAAGTGGATTTGTTAAAATCAAATAACAAAGGGCAATGTAATATGCATCAAATAATGTATTTGATGAAAAGTCTTTTGAAACTCTCATGCAAATGAAATATGAAGTTGAAAAAGAAGAGCCATCAAGCTTTCTAAAGGAAATAAAATGAATCAAAATCATTAGAGGATGACTTCAGAGATCAATACAACACATCTGCAGGATATATACAAAATGGATTTGTTGAAATCTTTAGTAACTTTCAATCAAGTGCAATGAAGGGGGGCCAATCTGAAGATACAGAGAAGGCGCAAGTCATAAAGGAGATTTCCATGCTCAGCATAAAATTATTTTATCAAAGAGTCTTTAGAAAATCATAAGCAAATGCAATGGGCAGGGACGCCTCATAATGCATTGAAGGAGGCATATAATGCCATCAATTGGGAAAGGCTCCCACTGTGCCACAGGAGGGATACCAGCACAACACAAAATGAATGTGGTGAAATGGCTTTAGCTATTGAATACAAAGAATGTATGAAGGTTGCGCGTGGGGCAGTGATTTAAATAGAGGATTCCTTTTTTAGTGAGATGTTACCAAAGCAAAAAGGGAACGCCATAATTATAATATTTTCATGGACAACCATAAGGTAACTATGTGGAAAACTTTAGAAGCTTCAATCAAATGCATTTGCAGAGGAGAATGCCACACCTGGAAAAGTAGAATGACATAATGCATTTGCTGAAAATGCTTTGTAAACTTAAAAGGAAAATGTTGGGCACTATCAAGCAAACCATGGTGTGGGTGTTGAAGTGGTTTTGATGCTTTTTCAAATGCCATGACAACATCAGTGCACACAAATGGAGGTATGTTGAAAATGGGTCTGTAGAAAACGTTTTAGAAACTTCTACAAACAAAAATGGCTAAAAAGCCTTTGGAAACTATAAACAAATGAAGAGCAAGGAAACACCACAATGAATAGAGGTCGATTCATATGAAATATTGAGGCCTTATCCCTAGGGGAAATGGCACGTGACTGTGTTGGCTGGGTATCCTTTGAATGCACTCTCAGAGGAAATTATGGTTACAGAGTATGCATTACAATGGATTTGGTGAAGAGATTTTAGTGGCCTTAAAAAAAATGATACGCTGGCAGCGAACAATAGGATGAGATTTGGGTGAGAATCCATTAGAAATTTCAAAGCAAGAAAGCTTGATGGTTGTTGAAGAAAACCTCAGATATTTTCAAGTAAATGATTCTGCCATTGAAGCAGAGTAGCCGAGCATGATTAAAAATTAGGGAAGAATGTAGAGAAAGAGGAAAAAATGAGATCCAATGGAGGAGATTGAGGGATAAATCCCAGCCATCCCCTGCCAAATTGTGATCTGAAGGTGCACACGGATTAATTTTGGTGAGATAGCAGGCTGGCGCCATGTGGCAGTGGTGGGGCCGGCCAAAGTCTTCGACAAGTGGGTGAAATTCACATGCACGGGAGGAAATTTTTATTTCTTTTTTAACTTTGAAGAGCTTCCAACAAAAGGCAAAACATTTAAAAATACTAATATGTTGCCCGAAAAAGAATGAAGGCTAGTGTGGTGGGACTGAGACATTGTTAATGCATAGGGGAAATGTAATTTTCCCCATGGGTTTTATTTAGGAAAGGGTTTTTCACTTTTGTAAAGTGAAATAAAATGAAAAGGGAAAATGTTTGATGGGCATCGTGATTGTTTTTAATTTTCCCGTAAAATCTGCATTCATATTTTTAAGGGGGAAAATGTAAAAATAAAATGAGGCAAATGTTTTCATTAAAGCTTATAGTGAAATACAAGAAACTCACGTGGAAAGGATAAAGTGAGTAATTTTTCACTATGGAGAGGTATTTTCTTGGCTGGAGGATAAAATAGAATGGCACGGAGAATTTTTGGAGATGCAGTAAAGTAAATATTTTACTTTGTTGGGTTAAAATGTAAATGAGATATGAATAAAGTGAATTTAATATCCACTTTATGCTCGAGTATCTCATTGGATGGTAAGTGAAAATAGTGCAGCATTATAAAGTGAAATATTTACTGAGGGTAACGTGAATTGAATGTGCTGAGAGATAAAATTGAAGGTGCAGCTCAACAAGGGAAAATGAAATATTTTCACAGGAGCAGAGACATATTTTCACACAGCTACTGGTAAATGGTGAATCCATCACATGTCCATATGGGCATTTTTTTTGTTGCTTGGCAACTAACAACAAAGAAAAATAGAGAGGAAAATTAAGTCTGTTACAGACAGAGGAGAGAGGCTTTTCAAATTGTTGATCAACAGTGAAGAGGTTTCCAGATGGCATCTCCGGATTAGCTTTAGGGATTCTTCTAGAATCTTCTCTTCTTCTATTTCTTCTCTTCTCTTCTCATTATTAGGGGTTTTGGGATTTTGTATGGGGTTGGGTAGATAGAAAATGTCAAGTTTTGAGTCATTTATTGAGTCTGTAAGCTGTAATTTCTGATTTCATGAGCAAATACAGCCAATTTATGCAAATAAATCATGAAAGTGTGTGCACATTCATGAATATATCCAAATTGTCTCCATACTTGTACAAGTTTAATCATATGAATTCAATAATACAAAGTATCTTTGAGTTTTTCATCTCAGATTTCATGAGATTATGTTATTTGTTTATGGGTCTATTTCAAAGAAATGGTTAAATACTTTGAGCAAATAACAATGATTTCAAGTGTGCAGGTTGGATTTGGTAAGGAGAGTTTGATTGATAATAGGAGTGGGATTGTTGGTGTAAGGCACTAACAGTTGATGTAAAGCATTAACAATTTAAATCTACTGGTTGAATGTCATTTGTTGATGAATTCTTTTTATGTGTTTGACTCCATGGCCCAGAATTAGGCACTAATTTATCTTACAGCTTAGTGCATCTCAGAAACATTTTATAAATTCAAAATCATTTTAAATCCCTATGTGTGGTAGTTATCTCATGCTCCAAATAGTTGATATTACTGATGAATATACAATTCTATTCGGTATTATCCTATTATGTTGAGCTATTAAATGAGATTATTTGTTGTTATTAATGTTGTTTATGATAATGGTGCAGAGGTTGTAAATGCATTAAGGGATCACCATCCCAGGTCCTGCAAAGCCCAAAGTGTAGGAGGTCTTTAAAATCCTCATCAATTGGTCCAAGTCCTTTGAGCTTCCCTTGATTGGAATTGGAAATTCCATAGGTAGATTAGAAGACCAACCTGGTTACAGTAAAAAAAAACCAACATCTTCTTGGCCTGAAGTGTATCTAGCTGAGTAGCTAGATTGTTTATAATGTCTTTCTTGAAATATTCCAGCAAGTGTGTGATCTCCATTATTGAGACTCCACTATTAAATGACTTACCCATAGAGGATTGGTAAGCTCTCCCTTTCTTTGAAGCTGCCCTAGAGTAGTTTTGACATATTTTCTTGATGTCTTCCCAAGGGATTTGGGTGATATCTCCTCCTGCCATCAAGTCCAAGTCATCAGTACAACTCTCATTGATTCCTCTCAAGAAAAGTATCTTATGTGATTCTTCATTGAGGGTATGGTGTGGAGATTTATGTAAGAAAAACATAAACCTTGAAATCTAATCTTTCAAGCTCTCATCCTCCTTTTGCTGCATCCTAAAAAATGTCACATCCTCTAATGTTACTGCCCCTGCAGTATTTCTTGTATTTCTCAAGGAAATTTATCTTCATGTCCTACCAAGTTGCTATAGTATCTATGCCTAGGCTCATGAACCATCTTAATGCAGCTTCTTTCAGAATAGTAGGAAATATTTTAAGCCTATGGGCATCGGTGGTATAATCATAACTCCTATAGAGTATATCAAACTCAAACAAGAAGGTATTAGGATCTTCTGTAAAAAGTCCATAAAACTTAGGAAGGGCTAAAGCAGGGATATTTTTTAGGATGTCCACTTCATTTTGATGGGAAATAGGGAAAGAAAAATCTGGTTGGTTTGGCTTGTTTCTATTTGCATCACCCATGCCTACTAGATGGATTTCCCAAACAAAGGGGTTCTCAAAATGATTTTGGTCTTCAGTGGGAGCTTCAGAATTGGTCAATTCATAAAATGTATCAGCAAAGGGGTTTATCTCTTCTTCTTCATCATCCTTGGGTAGATTTGGAAACTCTTCTAGCTAGAATGGATTAGGATTGTTAGGAAGGAATATCCTATAAGCATCTCTTCTCCTCCCTTTATGCATACAGTATAAACTCACTATCAACCATCTTACACAAAGAATTGGTAAAGAATAAGAAGGGGTCATTACTTCCTAAATGAGGGGTATGCTAAGAACAACTTCCAAAAATACTACAGCAAGAAAACTACCAATGACTCCAAAGAACTTCCTAGTTTGACACCATCCCCAACAACGACGCCAAAAATGTTGGCCTCCTACAATAATTTAATAACTAAGCATTTACAGTCGTGATTCAAAGATTGGACATCTAACTTGAATAGCTATTTCAATCATCATGAAGGTGCATTTAAGTTTTCAATCTAGGGATGTGAACTTGAAATGGGTCAGCACAGTATGTGCACTAGGAACCCAAAGTAGCCATTTTCATTCTATAGCTAAGAAAAATACAATACTGAGAGTAAATTCCTTAGAAGGGAATAACATAAATGATAATCATCAATCAACAACTACACCAAGCTAAAATTCATAACAAGAATGAAAATCTGAGCAAACAGGGCACTACTCTGTCTACTTTGGTTGCAAGAACAGTCATAGAATGGAATTCTAGTGGTTGTAGGAACAGTCGATGCCAAATTTTTAACTAATTACTAAACAAAAAATAACACTAAACTAATACTAAACTAAAAGACAGATTACTCACCAAGTGGACCCCTTGGATAAGTATCATCTAAACTACTTAGAACTCAGATGCTCAAACTCTGAACTTTATTTTATTCAATGTAAATCATGAGTAAAAAAGTGTGTTTGTATTGCTAAAAGCTCAAGTTCATGCAAGTACAATATCCAATCGTGCAACCTACAGAGAAGGAGAATCAAATATTTATTTATACCACCAACTAAATAAGGAAGTCAACTCCACAAACTGGGAGGATGCCATTTAGGGAAAACAAAGAAAGTAGGGCAGTAGAGGTTATGTGTGCATGGAATCTGGTCAGACATGCAAGTCCAAACACAGATTTAGCGCAACAATAACACCCTCATCTAATCAACCAACATTAAAGTCCAGTAAAATATGGTTACATTTGGTTTGCATGAGGAATCTTCTGTCGTCGACCTCCTTTGACCTTTGAGCGATTCCTTTGCTAGATGTTATGGTGCATGCCCAGTTGGCCGTGTCTTTCTCAACTTAGCATCCTCAAATTAAATTTGCATGGAAATGTTAGTACACACAATAACTGTGTATTTGTAACCACCTTAAGGAACATTCATTAACCACATGCAAAATTAATATAGACAGTCTATATAATCCTGCCATTATCATTAAAGGTTTACAAAAATAAGATTAAGCACAATATCTACAATTTGAGGAAATATCATAAAAGTATCAACACTTAATGTCAAATTTCGTGATAACTTTAGCAAATAAACCATAAATTCTACCCAAAACTAGACCATATTCTAGACTCATCAGTATCATTCCCTCCTAGCTTTGAAATCCCAAAATTTGACAAATACAAAGGGAGAGGAAGTCTTATCGATCATATCAAATAATTCAACGTCATGTGTATGAAGGTAGCCTATAATGATTCATATCTAATGCACCTCTTTCATCGAAGTTTAATAGATCCTAAAATGGATTGGTTTTCTCATCTACCTCCCGGTATCAAAAATTTTCAAGAACTCATTGATAAATTCATCGATCACTTCTTCAATCTTGACATGGACGTTAGTCTAGAAGAACTATATACTCTTAGACAAAACAAAGGAGAATATTTCATGAATTTCTTGCAATGATGGAGATAGAGAGCTAGTAAAAGCAAGTGGCCTCTTCCAATGAACAATAAGTGGGAATCATCATAGCCAATCTAGATTTTGAGTTATATTTCCACTTGAAAATGTAGTGCATCACATCATACGACAAGCTTATCCCTAGAGATATTAACATCGAAAGAGCTCTAATCTCACAAGAAAATACTCAAGCTTCCAATCGACCATCAAAAAATTCAAATGATAAACCTTGTGTCTAGGCAAAGAACAACAATGTAACAAATGACAGTGTGGTAGATGCTAAGGTCATACTAAGTGCTCCTAGACCCAACAATAATCAAGTTGCCAATGTTCAACCAATGATACCACAAACACCTCCTTAGAACAATTAGATTAATAACATCGACATGCAATGAAGGTGAATTGTTAATAGGAACAACTATCCCAAATACAAGTACATAGTTATCAAAACCCACCGAAACAATCATGAAGAATTTGGTAGAGTCAAATTTGTTAACACTTCCCAACTTTGAAAAATACCAAGAACCACAAGAGAAACCATCCTAGTACAATGAGTGTGATCTCTGTGACTTTCAGAAAATCAAAGGACAAAAAGTAGCCAACTACATGAAACTTAAGAATATCATTCAAGATCTCACTGAGAGTGATACTATATCTACTGAGGTACCACCTGGAAATCATAATATTAAGATATAAAAGAACACTATGCTAGATCATAACAAACAAAATAACAATGGAAAAGCTAAATATTATATTAACGTACAACATACTTATTCCAATGTAGTGGCTTCCTATGATAGCATCATCACTATTGTCACAATCAAGGGAGCTAGTGAAGAATGTGGACAATGTGGTAAAATAATCGTTCAAGGAGTCCCATCTCAATCTAGGACACAACCTAGTTTTCCAACATCTCATCCTAGCAAGTACAATCTTCTAGATCAACTTAAGCAAACCCCCACATAGATATCAATCTTAGAACTCTCGAGGTTATCACTTGCACATAGGGGAATATTAGAAAAAGCCTCATATGAGTCATCTGTTCCTGAGGATATTGATACTAATCAGTTTCAAGCTATGTAGGCCATATCACCAACCATCTTCTCACTTTCTCCAAGAAATACCTACCATAACAACCATCTCATAATCATGCTTTACACCTTGAGGTTATCATTCATAAAAAAAAAGTCAAAAGAGTCTTGGTAGATGGAGTTGGTTTGAACAATTGTACCCTTCAGTTGATCAAACATCTAGGCTATTCAAAAGATACTATTGAGAAAGAAAAGAGTACCACTATCAGAGCATACGATGATCAAGAATGAGTATAGCAAGGAATCATTGCACTTCCCATTCAAGTGGGACCTCTTATTGTAGAAACTACATGCCAAGTGTTTGATCTTGATCAACCATATAACATCCTACTCGAACAACCATGGATCCATGCCCTAAAAGTTGTAGCCTCTACATCATCAATGTGTAAGTTTCCTTTCGAAGTTAGAGAAATTACTGTCAATGGAGATCTTGATCCTTTCTACTACTGTAAAAGTCTTGAAGCCAAGTTCTGTAAGATACCCCAAATACTTAAGAATGATGAAGGGCCTACACCATCAAGCTCATTTGTTGACCCAGCATCCCTGGCCTCTACCTCAGTAGCAAAAAATCCATTATGCAAAGTATACCTAATGTCAAAGCAGTAATCCAAGATGATGGTTGTGGAAACCAAAAAACTATTGAAAGAAACCTTTGTCTTAGGAGAATTAACTATTTCTCCTCAATCTCATGGGAAACCCATATCTAGCACCAAAGAACCAGAAACCATCAAGATGGAAACTACTACATTTACCAAGTGGGGAGATTTGAATCAAGAAGATGTCCATGGGGAAGATATCTCCAAACCTCTTTAACGAGATGAAAGAAATGTCCTTATTCTTCCCATGGAAGATGAAAACAAAGGCTTGCAGCTAATGAAAAGCATGGGGTATAACAAGAATGAGATGCTAGGATAGAATGACAACGATTTTCTAGAACCCATCATTCCTAAGAAAAATGATTAAAGAATCTTGGTCTAGGTTGTACTACTAGCAAGGTCACACTTATTGGAAAAGGTACTTATACTAAATGGGATGAGGCTTCCTCTTGGTTAACTACATCATGTGATACAACCTTATATGACTTTCCCCTTGATGTCCCTGACTTATTTGAGAACAACACTCTCTTTATGATATCCATAACATTCTTTGTCACAAGCAATCAACCAACTAAAATATGCCTAGTATACCCACAACTTATTGACATGGACCAACAAGAACCACCGATTCTAGATTTATTCAAAAATGATGAAGCAATCTCAGAATTCATGGGACTCCATGATAATTTATCATGGTTGGATCTCAAATCATGCTTTGACATAGAGCTCGACATAGGAGCATACTATGGGGAGACGATTGAGTCCTTTAGTCACAAAATTAATGAAATGCAACTAATATGCAGATCCTTGAGTGAAAACCACCTAATGGAACCCTCTAATCCTAAAAAAGTAAAAAAAAGGATGCATTTGATGGTGAAAACCTCTCTGAGGCACCCAAGGATGAGGGATTAAATCTCCCCCTTAGTGCAATGCATCTAGAGAAGTCAACACTACTAGTAGAAAAGGCCACACCTATCAATGTGGGAACAAATGAACAACCTAAGATCACTTTTCATGTCAAATCATTATTGGATGAAGAACAAAAGAATTTTGCAGCATTCCTCAAAGAATGAAGAGATAAATTTACATGTTCATACACAAATATGCTAGGCCTTGATCCAAAAGTAGTTATACATCACCTAGCAGTTTATCTTGAAGCCAAGCCAGTCAAATAGAAATTAAGATGCACCCTCAGATAGCACTCTTGGTGAAACTAGAGTTGCAAAAGCTTCTTGACATTGGATTTAACAAGCTGATTGATTATCCTGAGTGGGTTTCAAACCTGGTACCAATCTCAAAACCCATTGGGGGCATCAAAATATGCATTGATTTTAGAGACCTAAACAAAGCATGTCTGAAGGATGATTTCCCCCTGCCAAACATTGATCTTATTGTAGACCTAATAGCTAAGCATGAAATTCTATCACTCATGGATGGTTTTTTAGGCTACAATCAAATCATAATAGCCAAGGAGGATCAACAAGAAACCACATTTACTTGTCCATGGGGAACCTATTGTTGGAATATAATGCCATTTGTGTTAAAGAATGTAGGAGCAACCTATCAAAGAGCAATGACCCTCATCTTTCACGACATGATCCATAAAATAGTTGAATATTATGTGGATGATATTTTAGAAAAATCAAGGAAGAGAAGTGACCACATCCAAGTCTTAGGACCTATCTTTGATAGACTTGAAAAATGCAAGGTACGACTAAATCCAAAAAAGTTTCATTGGGGTCACATCGGGGAAACTTCTTGGCTTCATTGTCTCACAAAGAGAGATAGAAATTAATCCAGCAAAGGAAAAATCCATCTTATACATGGAACCACCACAAACACTAAAGCAAATAAGAGGTTTACAAGGGAGATTGTGGTCCATCGAGAGGTCCATTGCGCAACTATCAGATAAAATCCACCCTTTTTTGCATCTTCTCCATAAAGGGATAACTTACCAATGGGATGACAAGTGTGATAAATATTTCCAATAGATCAAATATTATCCATTGACAGCTCCCATGCTCATGCCACCAATACCAAACAAACCTCTAAATCTTGTATATCTCAACAACACCGGCAACACTGAGAGATCTTCTAGCACAACATGATGAAAATGGAAAGGAAAGAGCTATCTACTATATCAATATAACTTTGGTGGGCTATGAGATGAACTATTCAACCATTGAGAAGGCATATCTAGTAGTTATTTGTTCTTCACAAAAATTTATACATTACATGTCACATCAAATCAAGCTCATTGCAAAGATTGATCCAATCAAATACCTATTATCAAAAGCAAATCTCACAACACAAATGGCTAAATGGGTGATGATCCTAACAGAATTTGACATAGAGTATGTGAAGCACAAGGCAATCAAAGGACAAGTGATCAAAAACCAACTAGTAGAAGCACCCATCTATGCTGAGAACCCCTTGGTATATGAATTCCCTGACAAATCAATGCTCCTTATCAATCTCATAGCTCAGTGGAAGATGTGCTTTTATGGATCATTCACCCAACATGGATCTAGAGTAGGCATTCTTTTCATCACCCCTCAAGGTGATTGAATCTCAAAGTCATACAAGCTATCATTTGCTTGCACTAATGACATTGCTAAGTATGAAGCCTTAATCATAGGTTTGAGGATAGCAGTTTAGTGGCAGATACAAGCTAATGATGACTATCAAACCAAAGACAACAAGCTCACTCCTTACAAACAGATGGTGGAGAATATCAAAGACCTTTTCATAGACATAACTTTTGAACAGATTCCTTGCATGAACAACAGAGCAATAGACGCCATGGCAACAATCAGATTACTACTAGACATGCAAAACAATATCCTCCAGTGTGAATTCTTGGTAGAATAACTTCTTGTACTAATTTCTAAAATTCCTAAATCTGAATTCATGTGTTTCATTGTTGGTCCTAGATTCCTGAGGTATCATGACATCTTTATCTACCTTAGCAGAGGAACACTCCCATCTAACATCACCTTGAACCTTAAAAAGACCTATGTCAAAAAAGCATCCCAATTCATAATCCTAGGTGATACCCTTTACTGACAAAGCATTGAAGGGACATTACTACGATGTCTCAACCAAGAGGAAGCCTTAACCACTTTAACAGAAGTTCACTACAAAATATGTGGGCCCCATTCTAGCGGTATGACATTAGCTAAGAAATTGTTGAGGATGAGGTACTATTGGCCAACCATGGAAAAAAAGCTCATCAATATGTACAAAAGTGCTTCCAATGTCAACATCATGGGGATTTGATTCATGCTTTAGCTGAAGAATTGAAGCCAATGATCACACCCTGACCTTTTTCATAATGGGGGCTTGACCTCATAAGAAAAATCACCCCAATCTCATCTAATGGCCACAAGTTTATCATAACCGCCATTGAGTACTTTACTAAGTGGTTTAAAGCCATTCCTATGACCTACATAATAGGGAAACAAATTTCTAAGTTTATCTTGAACTACCTCATCTACCATTATGGTGTCCCACAAACCCTAATCTTAGACAATGGAACATCTTTTAAGAATTAGGATGTGAAAGAGTTGTGCCAAAAATTCAATATCCTACACTGATTCTCTACCCCGTGCTATCCCCAAGGAAATGGTCAAGATGAGGCTACAAATGAAACTATCCTAAAAATCCTAAAGGAAATAGTTAATGAAGTTGGTCGTGACTAGCATCTACAGCTAAATCTTGTTCTTTGGGCCTATTGAGCTAGTATTAGCACACCAATAGGTGCAACCCCTTTCTCCTTGGTTTTTGGATCTGAAGCTATCCTGCCTATTGAGGTTAAGCTCCCATCATTGCAATTAACACTATAGAACCTTATCACTAATGAAGAATATAGAGTATCTCATCCGAATGAGCTAGAATTCCTAGATGAGTTTCATCTGGATACTCTCAATCACTTGCAAGTATATCAAAACTGACTGAAATAGAGCTATAACAAGATAATCAAATTTTGGTGTTTCCAAGTAGGGTATCTTGTCCTAAAGCAAAATCAGAAGAACCTTCTAGATTAGGGTAGTAAAGGAAAGTTTAAACCTAACTAGTTGGGTCCTTTTATCATCACAACAAGCTATGGATCAGGAGCATACCAATTGTCAACACCTAAAGGAGAGCCCTTGTAGGAGCCAACTAATAGCTTGCACCTCAAAAAGTTTTATGCCTAGTCTTAAAGGGTATAATTCATAAAATATATTAAAAAAAAAACATGATCAAAATCCAAAAAAAAAAGAGAAAAATGATTGAAAAAGTAAAGAAAAAAATTTCCTCTAGTGAAAACCACTTTGGTGGTGCTTTGGGCAAGTACCTTGGTGAAAGCCTGGAAAACAAGTGCCTTGTGTAAATAAAGCACCTCCCTCTATTCTTTGGCTCTTTTGTCCTATTATTCTTTGCACTACCATTCATCACCTACCTACATCCTTAACATAGCTTGATATTGTGAAGTATCATAAACCCTTTAGTACTGCTTAGCATATTCCAAAGGTTAGTCTGTCCTGCATATATCGAAGTAGTCTAACATATCACACTGGGGAAAATTAATTCGTTATGGATCATATCGAGTTCTTATACATCTTAAGGCCATTAGAAAATACCAAAAACATTCATAAAATCTTATCAAAAACAATCATAAAACGATCATCAAAGAAAATCCCAAAAACATTTGCAAAATATTGTACAAAGAAAATCCAAAAACATTCAAAAAATTGTAAAGGAAAAATCCAAAACATCCAGAAAACACATCAAAATCCCTAAAAAGGTCAAACATCAAGAAAATCAAAAATAGAGTTGTCATGTCAAACTATGTTGTCTTTGAGCTTGAACATAGGCAAGGCCATCATTGATGTGCCCCGAGACACCCCAAGTCAGTATTTTAGTAGTCTATCATAATAAAATGGCTTTTCCATCACTGTTCATATCTCATCTTGTAAATGGGATGATTTAGTTGAACTACATGGTCTCTCCATGTATAGCATAGGCAAAGCTAATCTTTGATCAGCCCTTGAGGCCCCTAGGATAGGTCTTTAGGTTAGGTTCCTATTTAAAACTTTCAAAACACACAAAAACATCCAAATATCAAAAAATCCTTAAACATTCAAATACCAAAAAAAACAAAAACATTGGAAAATGGGAAAAACAAAAAAACAATAGAAAACATTTAGAAGACCTAAAAAGCCTCAAATATCTTAGAAAACCCTAAATAGCCTCATAAAATGGAAAAGCCAAAAACATCCATATAAACTTTCAAAAAGATCAAAAATAGCCTCAAAAAAAATTTCAATATACCAAAAACATTGAAATATTCCAAAAAATCCAAAACCATCCATTCCATCTCATTTTCACCTGCAATAAGCTTTCACCCATTAAAAATTGATTGTCACCTTCACCCTTTGGCAAAACAAGTAGAAAGCAAGTATAGCAAGTCATAAAGTGCAAACCTAATCGTCAAAATTTAAAAGTATAAATCACAGGTAAACACATCAGTGAAGTTTATATCAATGACTCATATTAGCATCGTCATCCTAACATCAAACAACATCTGATCAACATGTCCTAGGATGTATCCTTTCTATGATGGACATCAGTATCAGATATCACCTTAGCTAAACTAAACTAGCCAAGAGGTATAGATAACACTGACTATCTGTCTTTGATCTTTTCTTATGATTTATCTTAAATGGATCATTCTAAGGACCTCTTGATGATGTCTATCAAAATTATTTAGAGAGAAAGGAATGGGGAATCAATCATTATCTTTCTTTTTTGTGCTTGTGGGTACTCTTGTAAAATAATCTTGGTGCATACTTGCTTAGTTGCGTGTGGGAAGGTTGTTTAGGGTATGTTGTTGACTATTGTGTATGCTTTGGTCCAATATGTTCTAAAGTTCTAACTTACATTCCAACAAGGCTTTTGTATGTTAGGATGTGAAAAATAAATATCCTATCTACTTGTTGAGTCAAATTCCATTACACTAGATACAATTCCATCCTGATTATTAATACCTTTATGCATCATGTCCATGTTATATCAAACAATAAGGAACAAGGGAAAATCCCAATCCCAAAGTGTGTGAGCACCTGATCATCATGCATTTCATCCTGCATTGAATTGTCTCATCACCATCTCTAATAAATTCTTGATGGATCATGGACTTTTTGGATCTTTTGAAGAAATCGTCAAAATCAATGGTCATTCATTCTTTATTCTTCTATCTTCTTTCCACGCTAACCTGGTATCATGATAGTCAACAAAAACATCATCAATGCATAAACCCTACATCCACAAACCATCATCATACATGCATCTCAAAATCATATCATAATCATAAAACATCCATTTCATAATCATATCATGTCATACACATGCATTGCATCATCATTTACATCCATATGCATACACGATCATCTCATCATAAATTGCATAAAAAATATACAAAAGGAAATACATCCACATCATTTGCATCCATAACATCTGCATATCATCCATAACATATCATGAAAAGATAATGAAAAAGAAAATAACATTGCATCCATCCATGTCATGATCATTGCATATCACATAAGCATAAATTAAAATTCATCCATACATGATAAAGTATAAGCATCTATATCATATCCATCCACAAGCATGAAATAAATTGAACACATCACATCATATAGTCATTTGTATATGTATCATATATATATATATATATCAAAAAATGAATGTCATGGTACAAAATCTCAATTAGTGTATGTCTATCAATGATAACTATAGTATCCACAAGGCTATCAAAAAGGATCCCATGAATTTATATATGTGATAAAGAATTGGAAAACAAAATAAAAAAGTCTCTATACATCAAAAGCTAGCTCTGGTGGCTGCTACCCTCTTTGGCCTACCTCTTAGGTTGATCCTCTACTTTTAGTCGTACATCACTGTGTTGTGAAAAATTAGGTTGTCTCAATGTTGCCAGTACATCACAGTGATATTATTGTCTATAATATGCAACATCTGTAATTATCTCTCTATATAATTTGGCCAAAACTATTTGACCATGAGTGGCCACCATCATGGCCTCAATCTGTTGGTGTCAGGAAACCTCCTAGTCTCTCTCTCCTATCACAGCCTATACCCACTACAAATTTTGATCTCTCTCAACCGTGAATGCAACCACCTACTGTTGAGCCTAGTCTAACTTAGCATTAATAACCAAAATTTGCTAGCAGACCTGATCCCACTCACTAGTCAACATTTGTAACTTTTGTATTTTCTCGTCTCTTGCATCTAGTGATGGTAGTGGTGGTGCTCCATGTTGTTGTGGACCCTACTATGCCACTGGAGGCTACTGAAGATTCTATTGTATAATTGAAGGAGCCCTTGAAACCTAACCATCCTGGCGATCCTAGCCACCATGTCCCCTACCTCTGGGTCTCCCTCGGGGAGAAGCACCCCTTGGATCTGTAAGCTATCAGGGAAGAATGAACCAAGCATCATATGCTAGCATAGTCTATGCTACTTCATGTCCCTAATCACAGGCCCATGGCCAATCCATCAAATGTATAAGGCTTTTGACTACCTTAGGAGTTGGAATAGTCAATCCCCATGTGGGAACCTCTCTGGCTGACGTCACAAAAATGGCTTTGTAATCATCATGTGGCCTATCCTACACATCTCCAAACTGACGAGCCACTCTATCTGGTAAATATCTCTCAATGATCATGTGCTCATGACCCTGATTATATCATATCTTCCTGGAAAGTACAGCTACTGAACATCATCGAACCAAGGTGGCATCTATAGCCATGGGTGCCAACAAAAAATTGTCATACCATCAATCACCCATCACCAATACGGGAGCCTAATCTATCCAGTATGCCTCAAAGTGATCACACCCCTATATCTCCAAATTAAGGGATCATTTGGCTCCATGTCTTCCATATGAAAAATAGGTTGGAGCACGACAATGTACTCCCACTCCCAAATGTGTAGCAGATTCAACCTTATGCCAATCGCTCTCCCATCACAGTAAAAAAAAATCATGCAAATCATGATATAGGGAAGCTAGCATCACAGGCCCCCAAGCAAAGAGTGTCCTCCTAAACAGCATGCGGTGCCATGCCAACCCCCACCTTGGGATGAATCCTCTGTTACATCTGTCTGGGGCAACCAAACTAGATATGATGGCTATGATAATCAATCTAAAAGTCATCATGTGACCTTTATATGACTCCAAGTCAATTTGTGATATTGATAAAATAATTTGATCCATCTACATAACCTCAAGGAAAGCATTGAATCTGACATCTACATCATAAATCACGCGATCACCATGTATGGGAAAAACATCATACATCCTCTAGGGTCACCATTGCCTCACCTATCAAAAGATGGAAAGACAAGTTCTCACTATGCCATCTCTCATACAGAGTAGTCATCATTGCTAGATGTGTGTGAATCATGGGTACATACGCAACATACCAAAGGTTGACCTCTCCTAGGTGCTCCTAGCGCAACTCTAAAAAATTGCAAGTCTTAACAACACGGTGGGCCTATGCTCTATGACATCAATGGTGGGAAGACCTCCTGCACCCATGAAGCACACAGTGTCAGGAAATCAAGGAAATTTGACTCAATTTGAAATTTATAGCTCAAAAATCACAAAAGCATCATTTTTTTCAATAGCGTCGATGTATTCAAATTTCAAATTGTGACATCCAAAGCATTTAAAATTAAAAATCCTAACATGTGTCATCAGACACAAGGGCATCACATTTTAAACTTTAGCATACTCTAGAAACCTAATTTCTAAATCTATTGAAGTGTCACTATATAAGCATGTGTCACCCTTTAAAATTAGAAACCCTAATTTTAAGTCATGACTAGCGTCGCCTTATACATATGCATCACTATAATTCATTTCAACATTGTTGATTTTAATTTGGGCATTTCTATATAGAAATGCCACCAAATTTTGAACTGTAAAGCATAATAAATGCATTGAAAAGTCAAATTTCAAATCAAGTTTTTGGTTACATACCGGTGGTCCTACACTTGGTAGTTGTTGGAACTCTAGAACTTGATCGAAGATGTGCCTAGGAAGCTCATGGCATGCCATTTCGTCGAAGGGTCAGAGATCAAAATAGCAAGAATCTCTTAAGTGTTAATGCACAAATGAATTGAAATTGACCCTTCTTGGCTTATTTAAGCTAGAAAATTAGGGTTTTGTTGCCCTAATTTAACCTTGAAAATGGGGTTTATCATCATTTTCACTAATTTTTCCAAACTGGACCTAATTTCGCATCGTTTTTTGTGTTTTTGGCATAATTCTTGCATCCCGAAGCATTTCTAGACTCTCATGGTAGCTTTTCACCTTTATCAAGAAATCAATCCAAAAATTAAAAATTTATGTCCGATTTTTCGAGGGGGTAGAGAAATAGCTTTATCCTTCAACAGTGGGGCATCTAAAAAAATTTTAAAAATATATTTTTTTTTATTTAAGAAACAATTTTAATCCAAAGAGTGTTATTCTTTGAACCGAAGTAGCAGGTACCTCGCTTCAAAGAGGGGAAAAAAGTAGACACTAAAAAAATTCCTAAGCAATATCATGCACTCGAGATAGATTGACTAACCTCATTTCTTCTCAAATCATCTTCTTTTTGCTTAATTAATTTAATTAGCCTACCTAAATAATTAATTGTGTCATTTTCATCTATTAGCCTAATTAATTTAAATAGGTTAATTCATCCCCCTTCACGCTAACATTTCATCCTATTAAATTAAATACATCAAAACATTTAATTTAATTCCTTAAGTCATTATATTTAATTAAATAAACCTAATTTATTTAATTAAATATCATTTCATTCCCCCCATTCATTAAATTATTTAATTTAATGAATATCACTTTATTCTTCCAAATCCCCTAATTGCATGATTAAATCTTGTTTAATCAACAATTAAATTAATTTTCTTCTAAAAAGGGAATATTCCCATGGAATATTCCTTATTCCTTTTTTGCACAATTAAGAATTTATTTTAATTTTCAAAATTCCTTTTATCCTCACCCAAATGAATATTCCAAAAGAATATTCTTATTCCTCCATCATTTGAAAAAGGGGTATTTTCACTTAGCTTCTTAGCAAGTTTTAACCTTTAACCTTTTGATCAAGTCACCTTTCACTTGTGTGAGCAAGTAAAAAGTGTGTTTGCTTGGAGCAATTGTGAACCCTTGATTAAAATCCCATCATTCATTCTCATCCATTGATGAGAATCCATGATCCATGCTTCTTCTTCCTTTCCTTGACCATTGATTGATCTTTTCAATCTCAACCCTTCATTTCACATTTGCTCTCCTATAAATAGGTCACTATTTGGAGACAAATGGATCCAACTTTTCAATTGCAAACTTACGTTGTTGAACTCACTCACATACACACTCATCTTTCACTCACTTTTAGTTAATTTTAATTGCATAGTAGCTTAGAGCATCCATCTTAGTTTGTATATGAATTAGGGTTTTCATCTTTTAGCTTAGAATTTGCTTAGATTATCTTAGCAATAGCATAATTAGTTCATTTTTAACATAAATCATGGTGAATTAGCTTGCATCATGTTCATTCTTAGCATAAACTAGGATTTCATACATCAATCACAATGGTTTCATCGATCCTCTTCCATAGAATCGACGGAAACAGGCTCACTAATCACGAGATTGGGAAAGGGTCATTGTTCCACATCAACATGAAACCAATTCCAAAATAGTATAAGTTTCAAATGGGTTAGAGTAAGAATTTAATTGTTCTTATAGTTTGTAACTTTTAGTTTCAATTAAAATTCTCAGTTTAACTTTTCTATTTGAATGATCTTGTTTGGTAAATGCAAATTTAATTGGGAAAATTATGCTTTGATTCATCATGGATCAAGTGGAATCAACCCGCACTAATGATCTCTACATCCACAATTCCTACAATAGACATCATCAACACTAGATAACAACTTGAAACCTCAAAACAAATATTGTAAGTGATATTGTAATATTGTTTATCTTTTTATAGTCTTATATTGTTGATTTATTGTAATACCACATTCACAAGATATCTCGAGAATGTCCATAAGAATTTAGAGAAAAAGGAATGGTGGTATTAATTGTTGAGTTTTGTTAGTTTTTTTTGTAGGATTTTTTTTTGTGATACTACCATGGTGAATACTTGCTTTGTTTTATGTATGGAATTTGTTTTGAGACAATTTGTGTAGTAGTTGCATGTTAGGTATTTCATACCTCTCTTTGTAACTAGTCTGAAAATTTTTAATGCAACTCAACTATATACTCTAATAAGGTTTTTTTATGTCTAGTATGAGCAAGAATATTTTTTTTTGTCGATTCAAACCCCACACAATGGATACAAATCCACCTTGGTTATTAATCCCTAGTGCATCATTTTTGTTTGCTACATCAAAAATGATTGTTAGAGATATGAAGCCTCTATGCAAAGAAGAAGAAATTCATCAATAACTAACAAACATCAAATCCCTATCCATCATCCAACATTTCTTCTGACTAACAACACCATCCTACATCAAAATATCATTAGTATCACATCCATCTTGCATCCACAATTTCGTCAGTACATATCATGACCATAGTAAAGCAATAAAAAATATCATGCATCATGTATAATCATGAATCACATATATAAGATATCATTATCAATCATATACATAATTTAAAGGTGGAAAATTGTCATTTCATATGGTTTATGACATAGAACAACAATCTTCTTCACTCTGTCATTCAAGAAAAACCCTAGAGATCTCAATCTAAAGCATGCTAAGGAGAAAGAGATCTTGCAATAGGGTTGTCCTAGGATTTTATTAGAAACTAAAGAGGGTTTCACCACCAAGCTAGGGCTTGGAAAGACTAATGAAAAACAAGACATAATTGATAAGTAGGAGGTATTTTTCCACAGCGTGTCAAATTATGATATTGCTATCAGGATTCAACCGTGTAGTTTCGAGTCAAACTCATTGACCCATGTTTCATGAGTAGTGGTTCAACAAGAACCCATCTCTCATGATATCGAATGGTCCACTTAGCACTCATTGCATCTAGGTGATGCTCACAGAGGTGAAGCACTGGTCCGTCCCGGGAGGTCACCCATCCCGATTTGCTCGCTTTAACCAGGGAGTTTTCTCCAAGGTTAAGCCCGCTTGAGTTGTTACCCCATTGCAAAACCCAGCAAGTGTTGTGCCTTATGAACCATTCATAATAGAGCCCCTTTAGCTCATCAATTGATAAGTAGGAGGTATTTTTCCACAGCGTGTCAAATTATGATATTGCTATCAGGATTCAACCGTGTAGTTTGAGTCAAACTCATTGACCCATGTTTCATGAGTAGTGGTTCAACAAGAACCCATCTCTCATGATATCGAATGGTCCACTTAGCACTCATTGCATCTAGGTGATGCTCACAGAGGTGAAGCACTGGTCTGTCCCGGGAGGTCACCCATCCCAGTACTGCTCCAGCTCAAGCGCGCTTAACCATGGAGTTTTCTCCAAGGTTAAGCCCGCTTGAGTTGTCACCTCATTTGAAAAACCTTTAGCAAGTGTTGTGCCTTATGAACCATTCATAATAAAGCCCCTTTAGCTCATCAATTGATAAGTAGGAGGTATTTTTCCACAGCATGTCAAATTATGATATTGCTATCAGGATTCAACCATGTAGTTTCGAGTCAAACTCATTAACCCATGTTTCATGAGTAGTAGTTCAACAAGAACCCATCTCTCATGATATCGAATGGTCCATTTAGCACTCATTGCATCTAGGTGATGCTCACAGAGGTGAAGCACTGGTCTGTCCCCAGTTAGGGTTTCTAGACAGGAACAAAAATCTACCAGAGAGGTGTCTGGAACTCCTAAAATATGCAAATTCTCCTATACTAGGACTCATATGCCAAGAGTGGCGTATCATTCCAATTAGGGTTTTTTGGAAATTCAAATTCTGATTCTACTCTCCAATGTCTTATTTTTCCTTTCCACCTAATTTTTGGATCTAAAACTATGATTTGCAACTTGTAGATGTCTTTCAATGATCTCCAATGCAAGGTAACAAATTTGAACACTTGACAACTTTATCTAAAATTGCTCTTCAATGTGTATTCAACCTAGATCTACAAATCAAACACTAAAGAGAGGGGAAATTTTCTTTTTAGTGGAACGGGGTTTGCCTTGTTCAACCCCCATTTGGTACTCAAACCTTGTAATGAAATGAAATAGGAAAGAGGAATGATGAATGAACAAAATGTAATGTTGCAACTCACCAAACCCTAGCAATAAAGTATTACAAACATGTATGAAGTAGCTCCAATGGATGTAGATCTTGACTCTTGTTTAAATGTGATAGATCTTCACTTGAATGCCAACTTGAATCATGAAACCCTACATCACAATTGTTAGCTCAAAAATAAACATGATGCATGATGACCTTTACATGATGCTTGATACTTAAATAATGCTCCAAAACACTTGATAATCATCCCTTGAAGACTCTTTAATGCTCTTGTAAACAATTGACTACTCTTGTGAACTCAAATTTACTATAAGGATGCTCATTCAACTTGCTAGGTATAAAATAAGTGAAAGAAACTTGTATTTATACTTTTTTATGCCAAATTTCCTAAAATTACAACACTATAAGATGACATCAAATATAGGAGAATAAAATTCCACCAAGAATTTAAATTAAATTTTATTTTGGTCCACACAGGACTCATATGGTAGAAGTGGTGTATAACTCCCATTAGGAATTAATTATGGGACACATTTTCAAAAATGCTTAAAATGATGTAAAATCTAGATTGGGGCCCAAAAAGCTAGGTAGGACTCATATGCACAAGGTGGTGTTTAAGTCCCAAATCACTAAATCTAGGTCGCACAACCTAAAAAAATCTAAATTATGATTGGATGTTGATTTATGTGAAGATTATCCTCAAAAAGATGCATTAAATGAGGCTTGTAGATGCAAAATAAGGCCAAATAAGGAATAAAGAAGCCCAGTTATTTAATAAGACCCTAGAAAAGTGTGAAAGTGTGGTACAACACCTAAAATAAGGTATGATTAAGTCCTTTTATTTCACAAGGGCCCAAGACCTAATGTGAGTGTGTTAAACACATTACAACACTAATTCAAGGCTTCGTTAAGCTCAATTTTGTGAGGGCACAAATAAATGTGAAAATATCACAAACAACATTTTTTAACACTACATTTATGCCCCACTTTATTGAGAGGAACTTGCTTCAAACTCAGACTAAAGTAGACGAGATCATATGAAGAGGGGTTCAATCGTACCGATGATAGTGAGATAGGAAAACATCTACAAAGAGGGTTGTGCAAGCCCCTAGGATTGAGATCCTATAGCAAAATAACATAGGCATAAGAGAACACACATGAAAAATGACATGAGGAACAACAACAAGACACAAGCATACACTGCCAAAGACAAGGAGAGAAGAAAAAGTAAAAGAAGGGGTGGATCAAGGTTTGGTTGTTTCTCCATCATGATGTGGATTAAATCTAGCTTGGCTGTTCAAAAATGCACACTCACTTTGAGGCAACAAAACTTCAGGTTGTCTGTTGGGTGAGTATCCAAAGAGATGAGACACATACACACATGACCGGTATGTGCTCACACACACACGTGAGTGGCTATGGGAAATTCATGCCTTGATTTGGCTTCCTATCCAACCAAACCAAAGTTACACCTCCTGATAACTTTGATAAGGTGCCATGCAACAATGAACTTCGAGCTTCATGAGGCAAGCAAATCTTTGTATGCTTGGAACTCATGAACAAAAAAAGATGGCTCCACAAGCATGGAAAGTGTATTATGCAAGGTGGCCATATAACTAAAATTTTGTAACTACAAAATAATGTTCAAAGGAGTCTTTTTAATTCATGTAAGGTCTTTAAATTAGGGAACATCATGCCTAATGTCTCCAAGAGAGGACCAATAAAAGAATAAAAGATTCACAACTTAGGGGATGCAATGTGTTGCATCAAGCCACTAAGAGGAATATAATATGCTAAGAGAGATCATGCTCTTGAAGGACTTCTCACCCAATGTCACCACAAAGTGAAAGATGCATTGTACATGAAGTAAGAAGACTACACCATGAAACATGAAAAAAATGCAAGAAGAATAATGCCAAAGTATGCCCCCACTTTAAAGAAATTGCTAAACACCATGTTGTGAGAAATTACTTTAAAGTAGAAAATGATAAATGCTAACAATATAGAAGACATGAGAGCTAATTTATAAATCCCTATGCCAAGTCATATGTTTCCAAATGAAGCTATGCCATGAAAAATGAAAAAGAAAAGGGGTTTCCCCCAAAATGGAACTCCAAACACATGAGGGATCTATGGATTCGAGGTTAGTATGTTCTTGCTACAATATTTTTAGAGAGACCGTGGAATTGTCATCATTCCCCAAATACTCATATAAATAGATGAATGACACAGAGAGAAAAAATAAAGAAAAACCTTTTGAGTCAACATGGAAGAGACATAAATATATTGACGCCTTGCATCATCCCCAAAGGAAAAACAAAAGACAAAATAAAATATAAAGAAAAATATTTTGGGTCAACATGGAAGAGACAAGAATGTTTTGACACCTTGCATCATCCCCAAAAGGAAAACATAAGACCAAAAAAAATAATAAAGAAAAAGGAAAATGGCATAAAGAAGAATGTAGAGACAAATATAGGAATCTTACAATGAGAGAGATTCATCAAACATAACAACACAAGGGATCACATTAGCCAAAGTAGCCAAGTAGCCAAAGGGGAAACATCAAATTCACTATTGGACAAGGCTATTTGATTCCTTCTCCCACTGAGTGTAAGACAAGAATGAGCCGAGATAGGTGATGGGAACGACCTCCTTGCATTTTGAAATGATTTGTAATGTGTATAACATGTAATACTGAGAATATGAATATTATATAACTAAATTACATGGCAAGGAGTGAAAGGGTCCCATTTTTAAGGAAATATTTCTATGATATCTAACTTTTTTAAATATTTTCTTTAAGTAACAACACTCATCAGTACTATGTCCAAGAATTCTACGGTATCGACAATGTGATGTGTTTGTATTTCTCGGATTTGGTTTTCGATCTTCTCTTATGGGAGGTAATGTAATTAATCCTCAATGTAAAAGTATCTACATATTCCTTTCAATATCAGTTGGTGGGTAAGGGAATTGTAGTTTCTTTAGTTTGTAAGGTCTTTTGCACTTGCTAGATTCACCAACTTATCTAGTGGAATGCGGAGGAGGAGGACCTTAGACAATCCTGCCATGCTTATCATCATTAGGAGGAATGGGTTGTT
The DNA here is from genome assembly GCA_007258455.2 of Sequoia sempervirens. Lineage (NCBI taxonomy): Eukaryota > Viridiplantae > Streptophyta > Pinopsida > Cupressales > Cupressaceae > Sequoia > Sequoia sempervirens. Next base: position 93,935,269 of record VDFB02000017.1, on the reverse strand, counting down.
TTTTAGGAAGGAGGACATTCATATTGGGAGGAGGGTCTTGATATCCTAACCCTTTAGTATTTTTAGTTGGTATTTTCTCTAAGAGTTGATGAATTTCATTTTGACTTGTATCGCGTCCTTGTTTGCTTAAGATCATGAATCCTTTTCCATATGTCTCTTCTAGACTGATGGAAGTGTTGGTCACTTTGTTAACATAGAATGGTTGAATGTTTGATTTCTTAGAGGAATTAGGTTCATCTATTGTAGGTAACTTAGGTTTGTTTTTTATTTCAGTTTCAGGATGTAAGAAACCAAACGTCTCAAGTGGTGGTATTATAGGTAGTGTTATTGGTTTCATTGATGGATAAAAGGATGCATTGGCTTCAAGGTTGTTAAGGCAATCGTTTAGGAATTTATTCATGTTGTCATCATCTTCTCCAATGATGTCAACATTGTGAGGATGACATTCATTAGGATTTGATTGAGAATGAGTAAGCTCAATGCAATTAGGATCATTTCTAAAAGCACAACTTGACACATCCACTAATGATTTCAAATACATACAAAGCTTACCAAAACACATCTCCATGATGAAATGTAATGAAAATTTCAGCTTCTACACAAGATAATTACACTATACAACTATCTGAAATGAAATTTTCTAGATGCAATTTTGAATAATGCACAACATGAACCAATTTAAACTAGATGCAATGAATTGAATGAAACAAAAAATATGTAAAATGAAATAGAAAGTTATCAACAACAAACAAAAGATTAGAAACAAAGTTTTAAATTTTGGAAAATGCAATTTAAAATTTGCATTAGGACTAAATCGCCTAGACGGGTGTATGAGTTCCAGTGAGGGCTTTTTTCACAAATTTCAAAAAAAATTAAGTGAATTTTATACTTTTTAGTTTGTATAATCTATAGACTAAATGAAAATTCAGATTTCAAATGATATTCAATGATGCAAGATGCAAAAATGCAACATATATGTACTTTCCTAATGCAAGTTTTAGAAACCCTAGAATTTTAATTAACTAATGCAAAATACAATGCAATGTTAATGCAAGCTAGATCTAGGATGATGATTCACTCCAAATCAAAATTATGAAGTTCTATATGTAGGTTTACCAAAATGAAAGGTGGAAGATTATTGTTGCTTATGGTTTAAGACAAAAAAATAATTATTTTCACTCTCTCATTCAAGGAAAACCCTAAAGATCTCAATCTAAAGTATGCAAAGGCGAAAGAGATCTTACAATAGGGTTGTCCTAGGGTCTGATTAGAAACTAAAGAGGGGTTCACTACCTAGCTAGTGCTTGGAAAGACTAATGAAATGAAATACCTAATGTTAAAACCTAGTGCAATGCAAAACTTCACTAAATGACCTAAAAATGCATGTAAATCAAAATAGAAAGCTAGGAGATTAGAGGTGTGCATCTGGAAACTTGAAGAGGATTGAATGAAGTCCTAAAATGCTGAAAATACTGAATTTAATGCTAATTGGGACTCTTATGCTAGACTTGGTGATTTAGCCCTAGGTTAGGTTTTTTGGGTTGGAACATAAATCTGGCAAAGAGGTGTCTAGAACTCCTAAAATTTGCAAATTTTCCTATACTAGGACTCATAAACTAGGAGTGGCATATCGTCCAGTTACGATTTTCTAAAAATTCAAAACCTGATTCTGATTCTACCTAATTTTTGGATTAGAAACTCTAATTAGCAACTTGCAGATGTCTTCAATGATCTCCAATGAAAGGTGACAACTTTGACAACATTCTCCAAACTTTCTCTTCAATATTTCTTCAACCTAGATTTACAAATCACACACTAAAGAGAGGGAAACATTTTGTTTTGTTAGTGGAAAGGGGTTTGCCTTGGTCAAACCCCATTTTGGTAATCAAACCTTGTAATGAAATGAAATAGGAAAGGAGAATGATAAATGAACAAAATCTAATGTTGCAACTCACCAAACCCTAGTAATAAAGTGTTACAAACATGTATGAATTGGCTCCAATGGATGTAGATATTGAATATTGCTTGAATATGATAGATCTTGACTTGAATGCTAGCTTGAATCACGAAACCCTACATCACAATTGTTAGCTCAAAAATAAAAATGATGCATGATGACATTGACATGATGCTTGATACTTAATTAATACTCCAAAACACTTGATAATCAGCCCTTGAAGACTCTTGAATTCTCTTGTAAACACTTGAATGCTCTTGTGAACTCAAATTTACTATAAGGACGCTCATTCAACTTGCTAGGTGTAAAATGAGTGAAAGAAACTTGTATTTATACTTGTTTATGCCAAATTTCCCAAAATTACAACACTACAAGTTGACATCAGACCTAGGAGAATAAAATCTTGCCAAGAATTTGAATTAAATTTGATTTTGGGCCACACATAACTCATATTCCAAAAGTGGCATATGAGTCCCATTAGGTATTAATTATGGGACACATGAATTTTCAAAAATGCTTAGAATGATGCAAATCCACATCGCGGCCCAAAAACCTAGGTGGAACTCATATGCCCAAGGTGGCATATAAGTCCTAGATCACTAAATCTAGGCCACACAACCTAAAAACATCTGAATTATGATTGGATGTTGATTTCTTTTGGGACTATCCTTGAAAAGATGCATTAAATGAGGCTTGTAGATGCAAAATAAGGCCAAATAAGGCATAAAGAAGCCCGGATATTTAATAAAACCCTAGAAAAGTGTGAAAGTGTGGTACAACACTTTATAACACCTAGAATAAGGTATGATTAAGTCCTTTTAGTTCACAAGGGCCCAATACCTAATGTGAGTGTTTTAAATACATTACAATACTAATTCAAGGCATCGTTAAGCTCAATTTTATAAGGAGGGCCCAAACAAGTGTGAAAATGTCACAGATGATATTTTTCAACACTACAATAATAATGTTGGAAGAATGAAGAAGAATTTTTTGTTATACATCCTTTATGTTGTTGGTAGGGAGGGGGTTGGAGGAATCAATCACAGATTCCTGCTCTAGGTCTTGCTTGCAAGACCTCCTTGGTGTTTTGCTTCACCAACTTAACCTATAGGACCCTTCTCATGTTTAGGTAGCCCTGGTTCTCTTGGCCAACCCCATTACCATCACCATTCAACCAACCAAGTCAATCCTGGTGCAATGTCTCCAACTCTTCCTTAGCCCTTAATCTACCCTAAAGGCTAACCCATCCTCAAGACTCAATTAGATCTTTTTATGGGTGTATATATGTCTCCAATAGCTTCAAACCATCCTCCTAGCCTTCTTGAAGGTTCACCATACTCCACCTTTTCATCACTTTCACCAAACCCTCATTTAGGGTTAGAAAGGCTACTAGCCTAGGAGCCCCCATTAGGTCTCCACCTCCGAGAAAATAGGTCATTCCTTGAAGGTTTCCCAAAGAACATAGGATCTTTCCTTAGGTTTCCTGGTCCATATGCCCACCTCTCAAATATTTTTGGGGTCTTGGACCTTCACTGTCCGTACACAGGCGTAACCCTTAAATTGCACAATTTGGCCTTTTCCAACCTTTTTCCTGACCTTACTGCAAATTTTCTTGCATTCCTCTCATCCAATGAACTGCTGGAACTTCCCATCACTTCCATTCCTTGGAAAGACTCATTCCTACCCTCTCCACACCATGGTTTGATAGGGAATGGCCACCTCTGCAAATCAAGTGCTCTGCACTTATTATGTCTTCTCTAGTCGGGCATCGCCTAGCTCGCCTAGAGGAAGACTTCCTCAGTGATTCTAGTGCTTCCTAAGACTCCTAACCCTACTGTACATTCAATCATGGAGCCTAGTCACAATTCCCAAGGACTGTACACTGGGTACAGAGGGAAGGTGAACTAGACCTCCATTTTCTACAAGTTACCTGTCAGAATAGAAAATGCAAAAACAACAACCTTAACACTAAGCAATGTTTAAAACGAATAGACTAACTACCTCTTGCCACTCAAACTTCAAGGAAAAACTACTCTACTCCTGCACAAACTAAGATGCTACCATCAATCCATGAAAACACCAATGCAAAAACAAAAACCAGAAATCCACACACTAATCACTATTTTTTCATAATTTAGAAATGTTAAAACAATAAAAAAATGCTTCCAACCCCAATTCCATGTCGAGGTCCTCTTTAAATATGGCCTCTAAAATAGTTAAGCTCAGCCTTAACCACTCCTTGGCCACTTGTATGCTAATCCTATTATGGCATTTAAGTTGCAAAATGGAACATTTTGCAACTTCTTGATAATTTCCTAGAAACTAAGTAAAAGGATTCCAAATCTCATGAAACCTTCCAAAAATCAATCTAATGATCAAACTTAGTACTAAGCTATCTCATCTATCCAATGGTCAACATGAACTTCATGGTAACATACTAAAGATAAAATTTCAAAAACTAGGTTGCCTAATTGCCTAGTGTTTCCTAGTGTTCCTTAGGTGCTCCTACACCAATTGTCATTGATGTCACCATGTTATATGAGTTGCAAATGCAAGACAAGTCATTGTTTGATCCAATATTTTGAATGATATCTGAACTAGTATGCAATTTATATCCTCTGGTATTTTGGTCTACAATCCTCTGCAGTTGATTGTTGTTGCTTGCAACTTTTAGAAATGGTTTATAGATGTTGGAAGCATGTACATGTTCAAAATCTCAAGTGCACAAGTGCTCGTATGGCGTATCAATATTATTTTTATGTTGCACTTTTGCTATCAGGTCTATCCCTAGCTGACCTAATATATTGTTAAAGTTGTAATGGTTTAATTTTGTTGTGTGGATGTATGGGTGACCTATCTTAGCTTCATACCAACATGATGTAATGTGCTACATGCTTGAATGCTTTTAGAAAGATTTTGTATATGCTTGAATTCGACAGTTGCTTTTTGGTGAATAAGGGTTGCATCTAATTAGGTCAACCTAATTTGAAGCTTGTAGATGAATCAAATATATATGTTGGACAATTTTAAAGATTGTAAAGGGGTAAGAAGTTGGGAATGTGAAGAAGAGTGTTAAGTCAATTTTTTAGAATCACAAAAATTGAATCAACACTTGTTAGGTGCACTATTACTAGTTCATTTTGGTTGTGAAGCCACTTTTTTTTTGTAATCATTTTGTAGCCAGTGAGCCTCCTTACTTGGACAGTGAGTCCTCTTGTAAGAAGTGAGCTTTTGTATCCAGACAGTGAGTCTTTTTGGGTAGTGAGCCCTTTGGTAGTGAGCCTTTTTGTATTCAGTCTTGGAACTACTTTATATTGTGAGATAATCCTCACCATGGTTTTTCCCTTATTGGGTTTTCCACGTAAATTTGGTGTCCATTGTGTTGATATTTCCTTCTATTATTTTTATTTCATGTTCATACTTAGGAACATAATTGAGTGGTTGTGAAGTTGTTTAGTGTTTGAATTTTTGTGTTTGATTTTGGTGACAATTGATTCACCCCCCTCTTACTTGTCCTTCGCCTTTCAATAATTGTTATCAAAGCTTGGTTCCTCTAGAGAATCCTAACAGCTTGAGGTAGATCCTAAATGATTAAACAAATGGATGATAAAGAATAACTCTGAGTTGCTCTTGAAGATCTTCATAAAGCTGAAAGTGAAAACAAAGATTTGAGAGAAAATTTTGATGAGGAAGATGAATGCATCCGAAAAATAAAAGAGCAATTGAAGAAATTCAAAGAAATACATAGAGAAATGAGTGAACAATTAAAACAAGATAATGAAGAAATCATCAAATTGAAAGTGAAAGTGGAGGAAAAGAAAAGAATTGAAGAATGTTTGAATACTGTGGTACAAAACAAGACTGATGTATGCACAAAGCTTGAACAAGAAGTGGTGAACCTAAAGGCAGATATAGAGAAAGAAAAACTCTTTGAAAATAATTTTAAGATAAGCTCCACCAAACTTGAAGAGTTGATTGTGGGACAAAAACCTTCTAAAGACAAAGGTGGTTTGGGAATTGACGCTGGTGAAAGCTCTAAGGATAAGGAGACCCCAAACTCAGTATATAATCAGAAGATTCAAGATAAAGGGAAGCAAAAATAAATCCAAGGAACTTTGCAAGAATACTGCCTATCAGATATCCAAATGCTCAAAGGTATCCATCTTTCAATGGTGTTTGCTTTACATGTAATAAATTTGGTCATAAAAAAATTGAGTGTAGAAGAAGGGTAAATCAAAGTGTTGGAATTTTTTCTAGAAAATGTTTTTCATGCAAGAAATTTGGACATAGAGATACTGAATGCAGATCTTAGATGAGGATGATTAGTCAAGTAATGACGAATACGTTTAATGGAGGAAGATGAATCAATATTTTGATGGATATTGCTATACATGTAACAAGTTTGGACACAAAGCAAATCAATGCAGATCAAGGGAAAATAGAAGTCAAATAAGTCAAAAAAAAATTATATGTTATAATTGCAACAAACCGGGACATATTTCAAGAGTTTACAAATGTAAAAAGGGAAAGTAGTCTAAACTGGTGAAGCAAAATAAAATAGTAAATAAAATTGGCAAGGAAGAGGTTAAGCAAGAAATGAACAAGATATGGAGAAAGAAAGAAAAGCTAGAGGAAACAAATATGTCTGTGCCCTCATCCGGTGTAGAAAATTCCTCTGGTAATTAGACCTAGCATGGTCTTAGGGGGAGCATTAACAAGAAAATTGTACAAAACCCCTAGATATATGGCATGTTAGATGTTGGCATGAAGATATATTGTAAGAAATGGATAGGCAGAGGGAATGCAAAAGGAATCAGAAGAAAATGTGTAGGAATATTCATTTGCAAAGAAAATTAGGGTTTCTCAGTATAGGAAAATAGGGTTTTTATCAGCTTTTTGAAGTCTGCCACATTTAATGCGAATTAGGGAAACATGATGGTGTAAAGAAAAATTCATAATTTATTTTTGATCACTTATGTAATTGAAGAGTTTGAAAAATGACTTGAAGCAATCTTGAAGTGATCTCAAAGTGACTTGGAGTGATTCTAAGGTAATTTGGAGAAATCATCACAAATAACTAGGAATAAAAGATGAAAGTTTCCAAATTCTTCTCTTAGTTTACAAAAAGAAAGAAGAGAAAAGAAGAAGTTTTGATTGAGCAAGAAAGACTTTAAGGAAGAAAAGTGCAATGATGGACAGAGGATCGAGTGGGGATATTCTACTAAAGCTAAAGAGAGTTGAATCGGAAGAGTTTGATCATAAAAAGATAAAGGTGTAAGTGTGGAAAAAGTAAACTAAATACAATTAAATACACCTCTTAATGAAACATTGTATCAAGATTAAACATGCATTAAACTAATTTAAAATAGAGAAAAGCTTGAAAGTGTCTCATTGTCTCCTATCTCCAAAGATTTATCAAGTTACAAAAGCTCTCAGATTTGTAAGAACCGTAACTATTTAAAGTGCCTATCTAGAGAATGGAATGGATGCTAAATACAATGATATGATCATTAAGAATGATTTCTAAGTGATATGAAGCTACTGTAAACTATTCTGATGAAAACTGATAAAAGGAAGCTACAGTAAAAACTAATGATGTTGTCATGATATGAAATCCACTAATGCCATGATGTTGTGATGCTATTTCTAATGCTAATGCTAATGCTTATGATTGCTTGGTTGCTTGAGTACTAATTCCTGCAAAGTAAGTTTGCATAAAACTGGGATTTTCTCAGATCTTTTTCATGCTTTAGAAGGCTGTATATATAGATTTCTGGCAATAGTTTTGCACAGGGGTAACACAACAGAGGCTGAGATTAAATATGGAGATTTGAATGGTAAGAGATGAGAAGGTGGAGTTGATCATGGGGGATTATTCCTCCCCATGAAAAAACCAGCCAAGATGAGAGGAAAGATTTGAGAAAGAAGATTGAGAGGATTTCCTGTAGGTTTGTCCCCAAGGCTTTTCCCATGAATGCCAATTGCATTAATTGGATTAATAAAAATCTAATTTTATTAGTGAGTGAATAGAGGAATATTGATTTATGCATTTATTTAAATATATTTGATTTATTCAAATTTAGCAAATTAGGAAGATTTAATTAAATAAAATAAATATTTGATATTTTCCTTTTTAATAAAGAGGAATATGATAATATAATAAAACTTTAGGATATCTTTATTTAATTAAGAGGAAATATGATAAGATAATTAAATAACACAAATTATTGAAGTTGTGTATTTAATTTAATGGATAGAATTTGATGGATAAAGTATAATAATGATAATAATTAAATAAAACAAAGTATTTAATTTTGTTTATTTAATTAAGAGGAAAATAATATGATAAAATAGAAGAATTAATAGTGAACTTAATATAAATAAATATTTCTATTTATTTACTAAGTAGATGAATTAAGATTAATTAATCAAATAAGTCATATTTAATTAATTAGATTCTCCAGACCATTTTTAGGTGTATACATTTTCCCCCTCTTTGAAGTGATGTGTTTATGCATTGCTTCAAAGAAAATTGTGTGCTGCTATTGCTAGTATCAATGAAGAAAAAAAAAATCAATGTGCCCTAGACATGATTTTCAGGTGATTGATGGATATATGCCCCCTCAGGAGATAAATTAATGAATTTTTTTGAATTTTTCAAATTTTTTATGATTTTCTAATGATTTTTTCGATGATTTGATGTGGATTTGAAGAAGATTTGATGATGATATAATTTATCTCTCAATAATTGATGAAGAAAGAGGTCCTGGATGAATTTCAATTAATCTCCTTTTTTAAAAATTAAATCAATCTCAAAAAAATACCTTTTTAAATAACCTATAAAAGGTTAAAAAGGTCCTTTTCAACTTCATTTGTACATTATGACTTTTGTAAATTTGGTGAGAAAGATTTTTGTGCCACTTGGAGCAAGATATCAATTCCATATCACACCCACCGTTTTGAGCGTGTTCGATGACATCAGTGGTCAACCGCATTCGAACCTCTAGTATGTCTATTTTTTCCTTGGTTTGCGTGCATTTTCCTCTTTTTTGTGTTTTTTTCAAATTTTTTATTTTGAACTCCTTTTAGCGCTTTTAAAATCCGTTGTAGTGCTTTTGAGTTCCGTTGTAGCACTTTTTAGTTCCATTGTAGCACTTCTCTAATTTTAGCACTTAGGAGTTTTGTTTTAGCGTGTTGATAGGTTAGATTAGCACTTTGCAAAGGTTAGCGCTTAGGATGGCCGTTGTAGCACTTCTGTAAGATACATTAGCGCTTCCAAAATATTAGCGCTTTGGTTAGATTTTGTAGCGCTTAGGCTTCCTATTTTAGTGCTTTCAAAGTTTTAGTGCTTTAACCCAAAATGTTAGAGCTTTGATCGAATAGAATGGTGCTTTTGATAAAATGGAGCTTTGTTTGTCTGTAATAGCGTGTTTATCTGATGAAATGGTGCATGTCATTTTTTTAGTGCTTTGAATGCCTTTTTTAGTGCATTTAAATCAAAGTGTTGTGATTTTTGTCAATTTGTTCTTGATGTTGTCAATTTCTAATCGTATCAGCTATTGGTTCGATATGAATGATTTGTCTAATCAAATACATGATTTTTTGACCTCATGATAAGCGAGGTCTGATGTTTTTTTTTATGATAACTATCCTCATGATAGGTGAGGAATAATTATGATTGTCATACCTCATGATAAGCGAGTTTGATTTGATGCATTGATGATTGACCTCATGATAGGTGAGGTTGATTTGATGCATTGATGATTGACCTCATGATAGGTGAGGTTCAATGATGTTTGCTCATGAGATTTGATCAAAATTCTCACCAAGAGCTGATTTGATTTGATATGGTATTTTGATGTTATTTGATGATTGACATGAATTTATTGACTTTGATCTTGTTATGAATATAGGAGCGATTGGGGAACCTCCAGGTTTGAGAGTTTTTTCCTTGGACATTTGATCTTATACCACGGTTGGCACAGCCTGAGACGGATATTATCACATGTTGTGGATTGTCTCCTCTTCTATATATGCCCCAGATTAGGATTAATCGGGGTTTGTTGACAGCGCCAGCCTAGAGGTAGCATAGTGAGCACAACACCTTTCACCTTCCTACTGGCGAGATGACAGTCACCCCAGAGGATGTCTAGTGGATTTTGCAGCTTCTGATTGTTGGAGATGTTGTCATATATGATTCAATAGAGCAGGGTGGGACTGATGCCCTTCGTAGAGTGTTTCAGGATGATCATATTGCTAGAGAGTGGATTCCATGGCATGAGATGGTTGATGCATACGCCACTTTTCCTATAGTACTTGTTGGTTTCATCGGAGGATTCCTTAGTCTTGATCGTAGGCCTAAGAGATTCTCAGTTGGCTGGAACTGAGTTTTGGAGAGTATGGTTGTTCATGGGACCAGATTTTCTTGGGGCATGTGTATACTTGCCCATTTATATCATGATTTACATTTAGTTGTGTATCTTAGTGGTCAGAGTTTATTGGGCGGCATTACTTTGCTTTAGGTATGGGTGTTGGAGCACATAACTATCACACGTCCATTTCCAATTAGATAGAGGCCACCCATGAGACCTTATGTGTTTAGATATGACGGTTGGCTTACTCAGTCCAGACCAGGTAAGTTAGAGTATTGGAGGAGAGTTATTGATGACATAGAGTTTGTGACATAGCGTCCCTACCTAGATTGTGATCATTGGGATGATGATGATATTCAGCTACCATTTCTTTTTTAGTCGATGATCCTGATTGGCCGTGCTCGTCAGGTATTAGAGAGATTCTTGATCAAGAGGGTGTACAGACAGTATGGGATGGTACAGGGTATTCCCCAGGGTGTTGTTCATTACACTCGTCATCAGTCGGATACCACATATTAGAGGCCTTGTTTGTCGTATGCTGTTGTAGTTCAAGAGTATCACGCTTTACAACCATTTGATTGGGACATTTGGCCAGACATTGTCGAGCCTCCAGTTATGGCAGATTATGCTAAGTTTTTTGCTTTGCATCCATTTCCACGCCTTACCATTCCAGATGAGCCTGCCCAATTACCTGCAGAGGAGGGTGTTCCCATTACGCATGGTCAGAGACAGAGGAGAGAGGATTTTGGAGGGGTTGGGGTAGAGGATGTTGGTGTGGTTGGTGAGGTAGATGTTGAACATGAGGAGGATGTTGGTATTGAAAGCAGTGGAGATGAGAGCAGCAGGGATGATAGATTTGATAGTGGAGAGGCTACAGGTGGGTCGGGCCCTATTTTAGATTTTCCCAATGAGACTATGCCTCGTAAGAGGCAGGCTACGGGAGGTGTTTCAAAGTGGTTGCAGATAGCGGATCTTCAGGTTCAGTTAGAGACTGCTCAGGAGTAGCTTATTCAAACACAAGGTTTACTAGAGAATACCTAAGCTCAGATGTAGGCACAGGCTGAGTTGCATGCAAAGACTCTATCATCAGTGTAGGATCAGTCACAGATTGCAACATTAATATCTGGGAGGGATGCAGCTAGACAGATAGCAGAGGAAACCCAGGCTCAGATTACTTCTTTGACAACTGAGAGGGATGCAGCCAGGCTTGTAGTAGAGGGCACTCAAGTTATTGCTGATAGATTATAGAGACTATCAAATGGTACCTCTCTAGCAGATTAAATGTGAGGTTTCTTGTATTGGTGAGGAGATTGAATTTTATAGAGAGAGATGTTATGACCCAGTTCCTTTTAAGTAGAGGTTTAGCTATGTGAGGTCTCATTTTGTGAGGTCACGATCCAGGACTGTCAGTGCAAGTGTTACACAACCTCTACCTAGAGATCCCAGGGATCTCGGTTCCTCTGGTGGTAGGGGTCCTGATCCTGCTATTCCTACACCGTCTAGAGCCAACAACGCCTAATTTGTTGTTCGTGTTACATTTGAGATGTGATGTTCACTTTGATTATTTTGATATACAACCATTTTTTATGTTATATCTCTCTTCATTTCAGACATCGTTGTATACTAGACATTGTGATTTTGTTATATATGAGATGCAGTGGATTCTTCAATCTATTATGTGTTCTATATGATTCTTTGATGGATACATTTTCTTCGATGTTTTATATGCTATGTGATGGTTTTATTGTTATGATGGCATGCTTTGATATGATGTTGTTCTATCTATGATGTGCATAATGGTAATAAATAGATGCATGTTATATGGATATATGATGTATGTGGATTCATGATATATGGATATGATGTGTTTAAATGATATACTATATGTGATACAAATATATGATGTAATAAAATGGATGAAAATGTTGAATGATATATGATGCAATAAATTTGATGGACTTTATGATCAAATGGATGGATTATATATGGATATGTGATATAAGAAATGGATGGATTTAATGAGTTATGATGATGATGTATGTTTGTGAAATTGGGATGATATAGATATATGTTTGTTGAGATTTTTGTTATGATATGATGAGAATGTAAAAATGATTTGATTGAAATGTATGAATGATGAAATGATGATGTAAATACTTTTAATGTATGTAAATGAATATGATGATGCAACTATATGATCATGAGGATGTTTTTGTTAATGTCAAGTATACTCAGTCTATTTTGATAAAAGATAATTGTTTAATGAATGATTTACCAATTTTATAACAAATAGTTTGCAGATGTAACACTATTATGGATGCAATATACTTTTACCATGCAAATCTACATGTAAACATATGAATTTTAATAGTACTTTTGTGCTTTGTATCATCATTGAGCGTTTTTAAAAATGTTGAAAGTGAGTACAAGCATCAAAGGTATAATGTAAACCAATGATGACTTGAGTACTACTTTCATATTTTTGATATTGCAAGTGAACACAAGCATCAAGATATAATTAAACTGAGATGACCTGAGCATTTCTTGCATAAACAAACAAGAATTAACCACTTTCCTATGTGAATTGGAATGTCATCCATGATACTTTGTAGAGCATTTCCCGCGATGATTCACACAGTAATTATGATTAATTCACAGACAATAAACAAAGAAAATACCATTTCTTCTTCCTGGATTCTCTAGCTTAATACATCATTGAGTTGCTCCAAAGAAATGATAACAATGATCAAAGTACAACTTATCCAAATTTTTCTTAAAGGCCTATCCTGATTTTGTGATGTTTTTGTGTTTTTGATATTTGGATCAAACTAACTTAAAGACCTATCCTAGGGGCCTCGAGGGTTGATCAAAGATTAGCCTTGTGTAAGACCCCACCCTTTGTGTGATTGATTATACTCTACTTCTTCTATGTGTTCCATTAACCAATGGTTAGATAAACTAAAGGTGATAGATAAAGTTACTATGTTGACATTTATTAGTTTAGTTGGTGTTATGAGGTTATTGTACCCTATTTAAACATTTAGTATATTATCATAGTAAACATTTCTTGAACTTATTAAATTGTTTCCTTAAAAATAACTCTCTATGCACTTGTGTTATTCTTCTAGAATTTGAATTCAAAGGTAAATTGAGTCCTCATTTATCACTATTTAACTTTGTGTAAAAATGAAGATGCATTTTGGATTGATGTACGTTGCTCAATATTTTAAAATAGGAAGTATAATAGGAATTGCCATTATCATGTGATTTAAATGGTTTTGGTTTTAATTTAGAATGGTACCATGTGGTTGTGCTCCACAAATTAATATTACAATGGTTGAGAGGAAGAATTTACTTGAATATTTATTTTGACTCTAAGTAGTAGGTTATACAAATATGTGTGGATTTAAATAATCATTGTTATGAAATCTAGGAGATAGAACATCAACTGGTTTTAGTAAAAGTGTAAGCAAAGGTAAGACATATTTGAATTTCAATAGCACTTATAACTTAGTGAGAATGAGATATAAAGTAAATAACGTAGGATGACAAGTTTAGAGTTTATATTGCTATTAAGTTGTGACATATTATTAAACTATGATCTACAATTAAATTAGAACATCATACGTTTACTTATAATTGGGAGATATTAATAGAGATTTAATCTAATAAGGATGGTTAAACTTAGTCTAAGTTAGATCAATCTATCAAGTATAAGTACTTTAAGTTATCATTCTATACTTAATATCATTTTAACTGATATTTGAGATCACCATTGTAGCTCAATGAAGTCATAAATTTTCTATGTTCAATAGTAAAATATTAAACCATTTATTAAATTACTACATCATTAAAAAAAAAAAGAGAAGTAATAGAGTAATAATATTATTATCCGTAGAGGGGGCAACCCATTGGTGAAATGGTGGGGCTTCTTACCTGTAGAGCCAACAACCAAGGTTCAAACCTCATGGGGTCACTCTCTACCACGTCAACAATGGAGTTTGTTATTTACCCTCGTATTAAGGGGAGGCTCCTTGGTGAACTGGTGGGGCTTCTTGCCTGTAGTGCCAACAACCAAGGCCCAAACCTTAATATTAAAATTTTTATTACAATAGATAGATGAACCGGGATGGTGTTTGCGTGCTCTGCAAGCCGAGCTAGGGCGACCGTGCCCTAGCTCGTTCTCTATGTGTTGCTCACTTCTGCGTTGTGGGGGGGGGTTTTGAAGCTATCGGGGCTATGGTGCTAGGGTTTTTTTCTTTTCTGGAGGCCTTCTTGCTGCTGTTTGGGTGGCTTGTGGGTGGAAGGGTTTTGATCCTTCCCTTGGGGTCTTTTCTTTTTTTCCATTCTTGCTAAAGTGTCCTAGGGGTTTGCATGCCTGCTGGGGATCTTGTTTTTTGCTATGCCGGGTGGGGAAACATCTGCGGTTAGCCCCAAATTGGATTTCTGATCAGCATTTGGCTCGAAGCCTTCGGCGCATGGAGTGAATGTTTTTGATAATACGTTGTTTTCTTCAGAGATGGAGATGAATGATCTAGGATCGGGTAGTGGTTCCCGAATTACGAAGATTAATGGGTGTTTGGAAAGATGCAAAGAGCGACCGAAGCTGATTATCCCGATGGAAATGCTTGCAGATGATATTGAATATTATTCAAGGCACTCTTTTTATTGCAAGTTCATGGGTTTGAGAGTCTCGCTGCAATTTTTGGAATCCTGGGCTCAACGGACTTGGATGTCGGAGGGGGAGATGGAGATTAGGCTCCTTGTGAACAACTTTTTTATGGTCTCTTTTGATTGCATGGCAGATCGGAATAAGGTCTTCGAGGGTGGCCCCTATTTTTATAACTAGGTGGGTTTGTTTATCAAGCCATGGCATGCTGGCTTCAACCCGACTGAGGCAATACCGAGTCAGATTCTAGTTTGGGTTCGGCTGCCATGGTTTCCAGTTGAGTGTTGGCGAGATGACGTGTTGCATTTGGTGGCTTCAATGCTCGGTAAACCTGTTGGGTCTTCACAACAAACGCAGTATAAAAAGGTAATGACTTTTGCTCGTATCTGTGTAGAAATTGATTTAAGCAAGCCACTGCCAGATTTTGTTGAAGTGAGTGTTGGATCATATACTTGGGTACAACAGCTAGATTACGAAACCCTACCTTTTCAGTGTCGTCTTTGTCATGAATATGGTCACTTGCAATGTAGGTGCCCTAGGGCTAAGCCTGTGGTGCCCCAACCTTCTCAGCCTTCTCGTAATCCACCTAGGACTGATAATGGTAAGGAGCCTATTCTGGGTGATGGTAATGGAGATGATGGATATGTCCCTGTCAGGGCTCACAATAGGAATTGGGGCCAGAAGCGGACCTTGAGGGAGAGGCAAGATGATGAAACTTTTAATAGGTTCGAGGTGCTGGATGATCTCAGCCAGGAGGAAGTGAATTTGGGGTTGCTGAACTTGGATCAGGGAACTTTGTGTACAGGATAGGATGGGCCACCATTGGAGGCCATGCAGGTTGTGCAGGAGATTGGGGTTGGGCAAATGGATTCGGATCAACAATTGATTGTCCAGACTAAACAAGAATCTTCTATTGGAGCTTCAAAGAGTGGTGGAGGTGGTTCCCCATTGCCCCTGAAAGGAGGCAAGGATGTGGGGAAGAGCTCTTTGGCCTCCTCTCGTTTGGGTATTCAGCAAAATGAACTGAAGAAAGGGGTTGGTGACAGAACTTCCAAGCTGGGAAGGAAAAAGGATATGGAGAAGATTAAATTAACTGGGGAAACTTTGGTGGAGTCAGGGTCAGTCAAGACTCTAGATTCACATTTTTTATGCCCCCAAAAATGATTTTTCTCTCATGGAATGTAAGGGGCTTGAACAGTGGCCCTCGACAAAAAGCTATTTGCGATTTGGTTAGGAATCATTCTCCGGATGTTCTTTTTCTTTAGGAGACTAAATTATCTGTAGATAATATGTTGGCCATGGCTCCTAAGTTGTGGAAATATGGTGAATGCCAGTGTGTGGGGGCTCTTGGTGCTTCTAGAGGGGTGGCTTGCTTTTGGAACCCTCGGAAGATTTTCCCTCTATGGTGGATGTCCTCTAGATCCTCTATATCCCTAGTCGCCTCTTGGTATGAGACTGGTGAGTGTATTCTCCTCTATAATGTGTATGCTCCTGTTGAGTTTCTGGGTAAACAACTTCTATGGTCCCATCTTCATTTTGTTCGTAGCTTAGCTCCTTACCATCCATGGGTTATGGCTGGCGATTTTAATGCTATTATGGAGTTGTCTGAGAAAAGAGGTGGAATTCCTAGGTTGGAGCCTTCTGCTCTATTATTCAGAGATAGCATTTCTGAATTAAATCTTATTGATGTTCTACCTAGTAATGGTCGCTTCACTTGGAATAATAGGAGAATTGGTGAGAGTTGTGTTGCTGAGAGGCTAGATCGATTCTTGGTTTCCTGTTATTGGGTTGGAGACTTATGGTCCACTCGATCTAAATTCTTGATTGGAGAGGTTTTGATCATTGGCCTATTAAGCTTAGTATTATCTATGCACGGGGGCCTCGGTCTCCCTCATTCAAGTTCCATATTATGTGGTTACGGGATCCCACTCTTCATGATTATGTGGCTGAGTGGTGGCGGATTGGTAGACCAACTTTTGGTACGGAAATGTACACATTCTCCAAGCTTCTTCAGTTTGTCAAATATCAGCTTAAAAGGTAGAATCGGTGATGTTTTGGTAATATCTTTCATGCTAAGGTTCCTGCACATGAGGAGTTGAATAATATTATGCGGTTGATTCGTGACAATGGGGCCTCTGAGGATCTTCTAAGGGAGGAGGCTAAGACTTTGAAAGTGGTTGAGGAATTTGAATTGCGGGAAGAAATCTATTGAAAGCAAAAGGCTCAGGTAGAATGGTTGCAAGAAGGTGATAAAAACACCGCCTTCTTCTTCAATTCTATGAAGGACAGGAGGCATGGTAATTCCATTCCTATTCTGGTGAATGATAGGGGTGAACGTCTTGCCTCATTTCAAGAAATCTCTGTTGAGGCATCTTAGTATTTTGCTACTTTATTTAGGGAAGATTCACAAGGCGGCTCTGTTGAGGAAGCACAGGTTCTTTCTTGTATTCCTCAGTTGGTCTCCAAGGAGGCGAATGAGTATCCGATGAAAGATATGTCTCTTGATGAGCTGGAGGGGATTGTGTTTCAGATGAAGAAGGGTAAAGCTCCTGGTCCTGATGGTTTCCTGATTGAATTTTTTCAGGAATTCTGGGATATCATAAAGTTGGATCTTCTGGCTATTGTCCTTGAGTCCCAAAGGAATAAATAGATGCTTTGTGCTCTGAATTCCACCTTCCTTGCTCTCATACCCAAGTGTGAAGGGGCTGATAGGTTATCTCAGTTCCGGCCTATCTCTCTTTGCAATGTGGCTTATAAAATCATTTCAAAGTTATTGGCTGAGAGATTGAAGAAGTGGCTTAAAGTGCTGATTTCAGAGGAACAGAGTGGATTTGTGGCAGGTCGGCAGATTCTTGATGGGGTTGTCATTGCTACGGAGACCATCCACTCCATGGACAACTCCCATGAGAAGGCTATGTTCATTAAGCTGGATATGGCTAAGGCTTATGACAGGGTTAGATGGTCTTTTTTGCAGAAGATCCTTGTTGCTTTTGGTTTTGGTGAGGAGTGGATCCAATGGGTCATGAGCTGTGTCACATCTGTTTCCTTCTCAGTTTTGATAAATGGAGATCATTCTGAACTTTTTGGTGCCTCTAGGGGTTTGCGCCAAGGGGATCCTCTTTCTCCGTATCTTTTTCTGCTTCTTGTGGAAGGCCTTGGTCGTTTGTTGAAAAGAAGGGTGGAGCTTGGCATCATTCAAGGTTGGCGATGGGGTGGAGACTTGCCTCCGCAATCTCATTTGCAGTTTGTTGATGATACTGCCCTGATGGGGATGGCTACTGTTAGGGAAGCTACTAACTTGAGGCAGGTGTTGGACATATATCTTGTTGCTTCAGGACAATTGATTAATGAGGAGAAGTCTTCCATATTCTTCTTCAATACGCCGAGCCCCATACAGAGAAGAATTGCTAATATCTTAAGGTTTCAGATAGGGGTTCTCCCTTTGACTTATCTGGGTTTCCCAATTTCTGTTCGCCATCTTCCCAAGGGTTCTTGGCAGAATATTATTGATAAGCTTCATGCAAAATTTAATCATTGGACCCAGAGATGGTTGTCTTTTGCGGGGCGGGTTCAGCTTCTCAAGTCGGTGGTGTAGGCCCTCCCTACCTACATATGTATGCTTCAGGTGGCTCCGATGGGTTTTCTGAGGGAGTTGGATTCTCTTGAAAGGCAGTTCTTATGGGTGGGAAGTTTGGCTTCTTCCAAGTGGAGCCTAGTTAGGTGGGATGTTGTGTGCAGCCCAAAGCAATTTGGTGGTCTTGGTCTTCAACAGTCTGTGTTATCTGGAGTGGCTGTGGCTGCTAAGCTATTTTGGAGATGGTGTGTGGAACAATATCAGCCGTGGGCCAGGATATTATCTCATAAGTATTTCCTGGGGATTCCACGGCAGGATCTCCCTCGTTACCCTCTTGAGGGGAAAGGTTCAGTGATTTGGAATACTCTTCAGAAGGGTGCAAAGCTTATTAAGGAAGGTTTATTTTGGATCTGTAGATGGGGAACTGAAGCTCTCTTCTGGTCGGATTCTTGGGATGGATTCCCTCCACTTCTCAGTTCCCCAATCTACTTCCTTTGTGTCAAAGATTTCTCGAGGCTGGCTGGGCTAGGGTGAGTGACTTCAAGTCTGTTGCTTCTTTTGGTCAGTTGGAGGTAGCTCATTGGAAGGATCCCACAGAGTGGCCAGATTTGGGACTTGCGGAAGAAAGTGCTGAGCTTCACAAGATTCTTCATAGTAGGAGTTGTAGTTCTCTTCTGGAAGAAGATATTCTTGCTTGGACCCATAATCCTAAGGGGGTTTACTCTGTTGCTTCTGGTTATCAAGTGTTATTGGCTCAGAAGCTAACTGGGGCAGAGGTTCATTGGTGGAAAAGGGTGTATAATAAACTCTCGTGGCCTAAATACAACTGCTTTGTTTGGACTTTGGCTTGGAATAGGTGCTTGACCTGGGATAACATTCATAAACAGGGATTTCAAGGACCTTCAATTTGTGTTTTGTGTGGGGGAGCGGAAGAGGATTCTTCACATTTGTTCTTTTAGTGCCCCTTTGTTGTGCAGCTTTGGCATTGGTCGTGGGAGGTGTGGAAGCTTCCTTGTATTCATGCGTGCTCTTTGGTTGAATTCTAGGATAGTATGGGAAGACCTCCTTCTATGGCTTCCTTTTTGCAGGAAGTTTGGTTCGTGGGCCCTACCTTTCTGCTTTGGCAGATTTGGTTGGAGCAGAACCACAGAATTTTTCGTGATCAGAAGTTGGTGGGTCAGCAAGTTTGGATGCGTATGCTTGGAATGGTGCAGGAGTCTTTTTTAGCTAAATGTGATGTGGTTTTCCCCTTGGAGAGAGGTGATGTTGGGTTGGTGGCCAGACTGGGTCTTCAAGAAATTCATTCATCTTTTGTCAGTTCTAGGAACTGTAGGCATGGGAAAAAGAGGGTCCAACGGGTTGGAAGGTGGTTACCTCCTCCCAATGGATTTTTAAAGATCAATACTGATGGTTCTTCTAGGGGAAATACTGGGCCTGCTGGAATTGGTGGGGTTGGCAGGGACTCAGTTGGGTTGGTGATTTTTCTATTCTCTATACATGAGGGGGTGAAGACTGTTAACTTCATGGAGGGCCTAGCAATTCTTCATGCTATTGAGAGGGCCCTTGCTTTGGGATGGAGAAAGGTTATATGTGAAGCTGATTCACAGATTTTGATTAATCTCTTGAATGAGCGAAAGATATTTGATATAAATTGGCAGTTGGCTTCGGTGGCTCAACGGATTCTTCAAGTTAGTTCTCAGATGGAGGAGGCATCTTTTGTTCACATCCCAATGGAGTGGAATCGTGCTGCTGACTGCTTGGCCAAATGGGCCTCTGAGCATGATAGTGGTTGGAAGGTTGAGGATTGGGATCAAGTTAACCCTGAGCTGCATCTGGATTTAGACCGGTTCTTCGAAGAGGATAGGAGGATACATGGGGATAGTTGATTTTGTTTTATGTTGTGGGGTTTTCGCCTTGTTTTCTGGGACTGGGTCCCGTGGTTATTATTGTAATGCTCTTTTCTGATTTCTAATAAAGTTTTTACCCCTTTGTTTTCAAAATATATATATATATATATATATATATATATATATATATATATATATATGAGTATACATACATATATATATATATATATATATATATATATATACATATATACATATATATATTATTATCCTAGAGGTACTAATATTAAAAATGCATTAATATTAATAATACAATGGTTAGTAATGCACATTTGTGTTGGTAATGATATTGTTAATATTAACGACACCTATATTAATATTGATTATGATAATAAAAATATTATTATAGTCTAGCTTATTAATCCATTAAAACTACCATTAATATTGGTGCTTCCATTACTATTATTATTATTTACTCATTAATAATAACATTGATATGGTCGTAATAACTGGTAACAATTTCTACCAATACCTAATATCTTATTATTAAAATATTAGCGACTAGATTTGGATTTGGAATTGCTCTCATCCTCAAGGATTCAATAGATTAATTTATCCCCAACAACTTGGTGTTAGGTTTTCCCATCCCCTCGAGTAGTGTGCTTCTGTACTCAGCCAAGTGTTGTTAAACCCAGTAAACACGAGCATTAAAGGCATACATTTTTTGTATGGCTGACATTTATTTCTATTGGCAGTTCATTTACCCAACCTCATTTATGAGGTATGGGAGGAGGCAAATGGAAAGCACAGTGGGGGGAGCAGTGGGAGAATTGACATAATTAAAGGTGATTTGAGGCATACAATGATGAGATTGTAGGCACTACGGTGGGAGAGATAAGGGGATTTAAAAATTAAAAAAAAATGGAAAAAAAAAAGGAGGGGAAGATGAAAAGGTTGTTGGGGGTGATGAACCCTAGTTCTTCTGGGGAGGTTGCGATTTTGGAGTAAAGGGAACAACAACATCAGTAGGAAGAGGTCTTGGATTCAACTCAGCAGGGAGAAAATCGTAGTGACCAAGTAGCTTTTTTAGAACCATTATAAGGTTTAGACAAAGAGTCTTCAAGAGGAAAAATAATAGATGAGCAGCAAAGTAGTATTTTGTTTAGAGTGTAAATGATGTCTAAGAGTTTCATGGATACGGTTGTAGTGTTACTAGCTGCAAGGAATTTGATGGTTATGGTTGCAGCATTTCCAGCTGCAAGGTTGGATTGTCTTTAAATATATATATATATATATTATCAGAGGTGAAGTAGAATTAAAGTAAGTTATACCAATCCTCTATTCTCTCTTTTGCTTCTCTTCCTTCAAGTAATCTTACGAGGGTAGTTTCAACAGCTAGGACAGAACAGTTAATACCTAAAGTATGAGTTCTGTCTACTCTTTTCAAACTCTGATTTATGTGATGTTATCACTGAAAGAATAAATTATAAATGAATAGATAAATATGGGTGAACACTTGTGGAATTAGTCATTCCTCATAAACATCGTGGACTGGGTTATTATATTTAGATAATAGGCTATACAAAATCCAGATCTTATTCTCCATTTTCTTTCCCTTCGACAAAATATGGGATTCTGTATATGGAATCCATGCAATGTATATTATCCATAGAATTGTTTACCTCATTCTAGTTTCCATATACTCTAATTTGTAGAGTTTTAAAAAAAAGTTCTCTCTGTGTGAGGTTACCAAATTTAGCGTAGAATCCCTGGCTTGGGTTTATTCAAGACAATTTTGTTTTCTTCATGCGCAAACTATGTCGAGGAGAAACGCTCTCATTTATTTTGGCTGCTATTAAGGGTCCATATAATGTTTTAAATCTATTGTATTCAGTTATAGTGTTCATTGCTAATATTATGTCTTGCTTATCATTTAATACAAGTTTCATATGTTTCTTAATCTTGGATTGAATTCTAGGTATCAAGTTATTTATTTCTTTATTTTATTGTGTGAGCCCACTTTATGTTTCTTGTGCAATTATTGCATTTCATGAGACCATAACTCTTTTTGAGTCATTCTGTCAAAAATTTTACATAGGGAGGATGCTAGGAAAGGTTATATTTACCGTCAGAAATGAGTGCTCGATGAAATTATTTTCATCCAACAACCTGTCTTAACCCATAGTTATTGTAGTATATAATGTCCATCTGAATCTCCAATATAAGAAGTAGGAAATAAGTTGTGGACTTTTGTCATGGATTGCAAAAGAAATTTGTTTGAAATGGAATAAATACAGCCGGTATAGATTCAATACTCTTTAACATATTAGATAGATTTACATTCATTCCCAATCAAATAAACTAGCCTTTGGGGTCCACATCTTTGTAGGGAAGTCTCTTAAATTAGATAATCATGCAAAATGCATACGATGAACATGTTAGCAGTGAGAAAAATAAATAAAAAAATCACAAAACAAAGTTAGAAGAAAAGCATGCTAATATCATATCCCTAAATGAAATTGTTACTATTGAAATAGAAGAAAACATAACAATGGTCAGACAGCAAGTAAACATCAAGTAAATCTTTTATCTCCAATCTTTATTTTTACTTAAATATATATATATATAAAACAATCAAAATTACATGAGATAAGCTGTGAGAATGCACCAGCCAAATAGTGAATTTATTTAATAAATCTATTTTTTGTATTTTCCATTGTTATGAAATTTAGTGAAATCATTCATTTGAGTTTTATGAAGGAGCCGATGTGGCCAAAAGGTTCCATGTATTGTGGAAAATAGAGATAAAATAGAGATATAGGGAGAAAGTCCATTATTATTAGATTTCATATTTTATTTACAAATTACCCCTGCTGCTTCCTGCCTATTGATCTTCTTGCATTAGAAATTAATCTTCATTAGAAAAAAAAACATATTGGCAAAAGGGATTTGTATTTCCGTAGTAAGTAAATATGTATCTATTCTATTGGAACTATTTACTCTTTTTGTTTTTATGTATTTGGCATTGTCTTGCTACATTGTTAATGTATACAATATAGACATCTTTAATTGTAAATAAGTTGTCCTACTATGTAGACTAATAATATAGAGTTTATAGAATATTTGTGTATTCATCCTTAGGTAACGATCATGACACATAGAGGGTATAGTATTGAAATATAAGTTATTCCATTTGGCTGTTTTGAAATTTTTGGTGAAACTAGAGAGCTAGATTGCAGAAAAAACTGCTCACACATGTTTTAGAAATTTGCCAATTATTTTATGGTTTTTATTCCTCGTCTTTCCTTCTTTCCAGAACATAATGAACTTTTAATTTTGGATAAAAAAAGGTAAAAGTTATGATTGTTTCAATGCAGCCCTATTTGGTTGCAATGTGCGGATAAATGTTATGAATTGTTTATATGATCTAATTACTCATTTTATTTTGTTTTGTTTTATCATTACAAAGGAATATTTGATAGGAGTATTCATTGATTATTATTTTTTTATTAAGTCATAATCCCTTATAAAATGTGTTGGATTGTTTTATTGGTATCATACATGTGCATAATTAAGTTGGATTGTGAAAATAAATCAGCCTAGTTGTACGTGAGGGTTGTATGTATCATTTTGTTGATTAGGAAGAATTATTGAAGATCCTATGTGTATCTAGTCATGACCCTTGACCTTGAACTATTATTACCTATATTTCAGTGTGAAGAGGTGTTAGTGGTTTGTGATTGAAGTTGCTAAGCCATCTTTGTAACCTAGCATTTATATTCTTTTTTATTCAACCGTATGGGAGATGGTTGAAGTCTATTTGTCGAACTATGGTTCCTTTGTGAATTATATACGTAGGCAAGGCCGTCAGAGATGAGCCCTCGAGGAATTAGGTTTATCCCCTAGGTTTGTCCTCTTATTATTACTTAAAGTTACTATTGATATATACTTTGTTTGTATAACTTGTGACTTGAACCAAGTTTGTGATTATTAATGATTTCGTGGAACTAATCAAGCCTACCTTGGTGATGTGAATTCCATATCTCCTATTGAAACTTAACCATGTTGTCATAACAAATGTGTAGATGGTTGAGTTCTTATAATTTGTTGGTCAAATGTTAGGTTTTTTACGAATTGTGCACTTTGGAATCATTTTTTTACGAATTAGCCTCGTGTTGTGATCAAAATTTGAAATTTTTGTTTTGTCCTTAATTGTATTTTGGAGTAAAATTTTTGGGCGTTACACCTTGCCTATGTTATACATGCAAAGACCACATAGTTCGACTAACTCAGACTCTTCTTTTTTGGATTTTTCAATACTGACTTTTTGACTTGTTTTTGGATTTTCCAAAGTGATATGGATGTTTGATACATTTTCGATTTTGATTGATGTTCCATGTTGGGTTGTGTTTCAATCACTCTTTTTGTTGCTTTTGTCCAATCGTTGTTTGTCCATTTGATTAAGCTCCATGTTTATGTTGCCCCCAATGATTTTCAGATGTTTCCCCCAAGCTAGGGTGAGACATGACCACGTGATGTGATATGATAATGGATGAAAAATGGTGGTGAAGGTAAAAATCATGAAATGTGTCAAAAATAGATGGGAGAGATGATTTAAATCACAAATAGTTCCTGTTACTAGGTTTTCACCATATATTTTTATTGCACTTTTTCATTCTTTTTTATTTTTTTGTATTATTTTGTTTTATTTATTTATTTTTTATTTTTCTGTCTCTTTGATTTTTTTGTATTTTTCTGTCACCAAGATGCCTATTTTCCAGGTTTTTCATCAAATGGCGAAATATTACGAGGCCAAATTTACGCAGATTTCGGATTACAACATTACCGATTAAGGTTAGGCGATAAACCAAAGCGTGCCTTGTGCTCGCCAGTATGTACACCAGGATCCCGATGTGGGCAAGGTGTGAGCATTGGTCAGAGGATCTGAATCAAACTGCTTATGCAAAAACAACTCTAACCAAGAATGGCGCCGATGATGGCGAGCATATGGTTAGAGGATCTTCTACTCTAAATGCTGAAAGGGAACTCAACGTCAAGTATGTGCTACCCAATCCAATGCGGAGTGAGGGGCTACCATATGACGGAGTGATTACAGAATTCAATGCTTGAAATGAAATGCTGAAACTGGAAATTCTCAACACCCAGAATGTGCTTGCTCACCCAGAATGGGAAGTAGCTACCATAGGGCGGAGATTCTATCTATTACAACAAAAACTGAAGAGGAATGAGTATTACAATAACAATGAGCAATAAGAAGAACAACTGGTCAGTACTACTGCCAGCTTACAAAGATGTTATTGCCTGCAATATCAAGACTTAAGATGCTCTTTCAAATGATGCATTCAACAAGGAAGCTTCTGCAAAGTATACAATGAAATCTCAACACCAACCAGATAAGGAAGATGCAGATTTCTTAAACTGTCATACAAATCTGCACTTTTTGTCATAAAACCAGCAACCTATGAATTTACTCATATGCTCATAATTCTCTCATTTCTCACCCAAATGATCTCAAATCTGATGCAATAGACCCTCAAAATGATGGCGCCTAACTTAGTAATAAGAAATGGCATCTAAAAATGGTTATTAATTACTGACACGAATCCCAATGCACTCTAGAAAGTACAGCCTTCAAGGAATGACGGATTTGCATTATAAAATCATACGCTTCGTATTAAAATCTGCAAATATTCATGAAGGGGCGCCTCTAACAGGGAAACACAATGAGACAATACCCAGAACAACTCTTTTTGTATTTTTCAAGTTATGACCAAAAACATAAATCTGCTGTATTAAATCAGCAACTCCAGAAAGGTTATGAAATGTAGAAATCTGAACTTCAAAGCAATAACTCTACAACAATGCAAACCTTACTAGAAAATCACACAGATAATCGAACCTCTCTACTAGGTGCTGTCTCTCAAGCACGAAGTCGAGCCCAGACTAGGAGGCATTCATTCCTTGAAGCAATTCCGCAACCGTTTCGGCAGCATAACATTAGCATAGACCAAAAGATACCAAATGATGATCAAAGCATTCCTTTTATAACTTTCTCGTTGACTTCTCAAAACCCTAATCTCCTCTTCAAGGCAAAAACCCTAATCTCTTTCAAGGATGGCGTCCATTTCCTTCAAGCTCAATATTGACTTTATAATTAAAATCAATACTTTAATAATTGCGTCCCCTTTATAGCTTGTTTTGACTTTGGATAAAATGTAAAATATAAAATAATCTTTAATGAGGCGCCACCCTCAAAAAGCCCACTTTTCAAAACAACATAAAGTCAATAGACTAGGCCAAGGGGTCAATGTCCGAATATAATATTAAAACTTGACTTTTTAATTAATTATATCAACTTATCTCTCCGATTGTGCCCTAAAGCCAATAATAACCAAGTCAACTGATCAAACTGACATAGGAAGTCAACCATGTTGGACCCAACTGCTAAACTGCCAAAAATAGAATTTACTAGAAATAGTAAATTCCGGGAAATGCTCAGAATGCCGAGATGAACACACCACTGCGAAGCTCTCTGAAAACCCAGAAAGGATCCGCCATTGAATCCATCATCTCTGAGCAATAACCTCCTCAAAAATAGGAAACCCTAATTTATCTTCCGACTAGCCTTCGGGTTCCCAAAGAAAAGGCCAACGGTCACTGGAAAGATCAGGTTTGAGAAGGGGACATTACAATCCGCCCTTCCCAAAATTGCTTGTCCTCAAGCAATACCACCACAATTCCAGAAATTTGAAGACTAATCCATACGCAACAAGTATGATCCCTGGTTCCCAAATACGTCTCAGGAAAAACCCACCATGCCGATGCTGCACCACTCTGATCACATCAATGAAAATATCATGCCAATGCTGCACTGACTCCCCTTGTAACTCCAAAGTGTTACCATCTATGATACTCAAACTGGAAGATCTTAAAGGAGGGAAATCAAAATCATGCAACATCTCATGTCCACGATGCCCCGAATTAACAGTATCAACCATACTACTGTCAATTAGAATTCTAAGCAATAGGAAAGATAGTCTACTCAAATCAAACTTGAACTCTTCAGCATACCTCCACATGATAACAAATGGAACCATGACTGCAAATGCGACATCTTCAAATCTTTTTGCAAAGAGGAGGGCAATCCTTTGCAAAAGCTCAACACATTCAAACTCAGGACTCCACATGAATTCCCTATGCCTCAACTGAATTATCATGCCACAACTATGAAGTCTGAAGAATTTTTTCACAATTCCAACCCCAAGAGTCTCAAAATATAGATCCAAAGTATGGGGTAGCTCATTGTCATGAACCAATAATGAAAATAAACCATCAGAATTTGCATTACAAACCTCCAAAGTGGCTGAAAAACACGCTAAAGCCATCTCCATCAGAAAACTACCACTTCTTTGATCAGGAGTGAGGTACCAACTCTCCTGAATGAAAGTAACTCCATAAGTAAGGTGGCTGGTCTGCCTCCAACCAGCAAACTCGTGTCTC